>PVHP010001760.1:0-100262 GCA_004024765.1 Zapus hudsonius | reverse complement strand
GTGAGACTCACAAGCCCTGAGTCCCAGGCAGAAGGTGATTGAAGAAGTGGGTTCACAAGGGAAAAAATCTTTCTACTGAAGTCTAGATTCCTGAAACCCAAGGAAAGGGAGACCAGTTTGCAGTTGGTCAAACAACATTCCAAATCCAAACCAGATTTTGTTCCCAGTGTTTCCAGGAAGAAATATGCTTACTGGAGGACAGGATGTTCACAAAATATTATTCAGTGAAAGAAACAGCTATCTGAGGCTTTCTTCTCTTTGTATCCCTAGTCCGGCTTGGGACTTTTCATTAAGGGTCTGCTTTTAATTTGGGTAGGTTAGGAAATTCAAACATGGCGTAGGAGGTGTTCCTGGCTAACAGTACCAGTGTACACATACTAGATTAGAAGCTGTGGGTGAAACACTCTTTGTGTCCCTGGTTACCAAGGGCTGGATTCTGATGTGGTGCTTAACTGGGTGCGATGGGCAGTTCTGCAGCCAAGCATTAGAGCTCTTAAGAGAGCAGGCTCCAGAGGGTCCCGAGAATCAGAGACATCAGAGAGGCAGTGAACCCTGTTCTTGGGACTGGTGTCTGGGACATGAGTCATTTAAGGAGTCAAGCCTGTTGCTCCAGATGGGAAGTTGCTCTGACTATCACATGCCTGTGATTTAGGAACCCAGTTCTGATACAGGACTTCCTCCATGACTCTAGGTCCCACAAATTCAATCACATATTCCACTTAACACATTCTGCTGACAATGGTTGGTAGAGTCCTCTCCAGGTCAAAAGGACTGAAGTTTCCCATATTGTGTCTTTCCCCACAGTACTATAAGGGCATTGGGGATACAGCAGGAAACTGTAAGGATGGATAGAATCTCCTGAGAGTGGATATGCTGGGGAGCCCTAAGCTTTGGGATGGGCAGGAGCAGGTGGCTCACAGAGGCCTCTGAAGTTTTCTTCTCATTCATTCACTTGTCCCTTCTTCACGTTGTACCAAGGAAACTCTTCAGTTTGGGAAATTAAATGCTTCTTGTCACTTGATACCAAAAAGGCAATCAGAGATGAGAAGTTGGTGCCGTAAAGCAGGTAGTAAACCCATGTGCCTCAGGGCAAGTCAGACTCCTGCAGATTTGTGGGAGGTTCTAAGAAACCTTCCCTCAAGTCACCACAGAGGGCGCAGGAGAGTAGATTTCCCAATAGACAGGGAGGTATCCATTACTGTAAAGGGGCAGAGAAAAAAGAGGAATGGCTGGAGAGAGGTGGTAAGCCACACCTCTTTTTTTTCTTTTCTTTTTTTTTGGGGGGGGGGTTTCGAGGTAGGGTCTCACTCTAGCCCAGGCTGACCTGGAATTCACTATGTTGTCTCAGGGTGGCCTTGAACTCCTGGTGATCCTCCTACCTCTGCCTCCCGAGTGCTGGGATTAAAGGCGTGCACCACCACACCCAGCTTATACCTCTTTTTTCTAGTTGGAAGGACAGGATGAGCTTTAGACTGGATGGAGAGCCCCTCGGGACTAATGCTCCTGGAGAAGAAAACTAGCTGTTAAAAATACCCTTGTATGAGATCAAGGAGGGACCCCTCCTGTTCCCAAATGCTATGGTAGACCACAAACTGAACAAGTATTACCTCATATCCTCTGTGGTCAAGACACATCACATAGGTGTTTGGAAGAGACCAAGTCTGGAAACTGTACTCTCTCTTTGTCCAGACCCCAGGGAGAGGACTGGAACCTGGGCTGATCCCATGAAAAGTTGGCCTGGTTGGGGGTTGAGGGGAAATGACCCTTAGTGTAAGGAATTAAATGAGGTCAAACAAGGAGTAGATAGACAAGTGTACAGCAGTGATGCATGGTCTCCTGTGGCCTTGGTGGGAAGGTGCTGGCCCTCTCTCCTGGGGCTCCTATTTCAGGCTCTCTCACTAGGTCTTATCTTTGTTTCCGATGTCTTACTGCCATGAGTGGGCAGACTGTGTGGTATAACTCAACACTTTCCATAAGCATGAGAAGAAATGTAATGTCTGCCTAAGCCAAAGGGGCCCTGCATGCCATCTGGCCTCCACTGGGCCCAGAAGCATTGGCTTGCATTCCTGAGGCTCTTGCCTGCTTGTGCCACATCCCCCAGGAGACCCAGGCCTTGAGAAAGAAGCCTCCGAATTTCAAAAGGGTCTAAGGACATCGGGAACAACTCAGCTTCAGGACAGCTGCTAAGGTTAGCTAAGCTCATTCGGGCCTTTGTTTAGCTGTTCTCTGAAGTAGAAGTAGTGAAACCCCTCGTGTAACTGCATCCTTCCTCAACCTCTAGGCCAGATCTGTACCTGGCTAATAACTAGTGACCTTAATATTGCTTAGGTCTGCCGAATAGGCCCAAAGCTCATGTGGCCAAAGGGCACCCTCATTGGCCAGGCCACATGAGACAGCACAGGGAAAACCCTAACTGAGGAGCTGTCCAGAGGGCTGAGGACAGGAAGTCACTTATGACGCCCTTCTTTGTTCCAGTATTGTCTCCTACCACAAAGACAAACCATTCCCTGAGATGATGAGCAGCGGGTGTTCTAGAAGACCCCACGGGACCTCCTAGGTCTCCACCAGGGTGGCACAAAAGAATTTACCAAGAACAGACTCCTAGGGTAAGAGTCTCCTGATCTCCTGTCAAACCTAGGGAGGATAAGTGCAGGGTGGCCACGGTGGAGGGGATTGTCGGGCTCCCAGTAAGAACAGGCTAGCTCCGAGCCCACTGGTGGCCCCTTTACAAAACAAATGAGTCATTAGAACTTCATTTTAATAAGTTAAACTTCACACAGCATATGTAGGCATGTACAAGTATCTTTTAGAGGATCTTCTTGTGAAGTCACTTCCTGATAAGGAGATCATGCCTTCCAAATTTTATTTGAGTCTTAACACTGCTTTGTCTCACACTAATGCAGAGCAGTATGTCTGGGGAAGGGGCCTCTGGTCTGGGTTTGGATATCCATCATGTCAGCCTTTCAGAGTTCCCTGTTTTCTTTCCACACAGCTTTCTTGAGCAGCCTGGTTTTGTAGGGCCACAGCCCAAGGCCCACTTCAGGTGAGGGTAGGGATGGGATCGTGTGCAGGAACATCCTCTGTACCACAGCCTGGGAGCAGAGTGCATGTCCCCACTAGGCCCCAGGCGCATGGGAAGTATGCTTCCAGCAGGCAGACTGAAGCTCAGAGAAGTGGTATTTTAGGGAGCAGCTGGATCAGATGTGGTTGAAGAGGGAATAAAATTCACTAAGCAGAAACATGGCTTCACTGCAAACAGAACACTGCTTCTGGTCAGAGTTCTCAGATTGCTGTGTGTATGTGCATACACGCAAGTGAATACACACATTTCTCTGTATGCAAACGTGTTTATGTATACACATGGGTATGCACACACATCCGTGAAGTTATGTGACTGATGCCCCCGGGAGCGGTGGTGAGGGACGCTCTTAGGTGGTGGCTTCTCCTGTGCGAGAAAGTCTAAATTTAAAGTGCTTTTTAACAGATCCTTTATTGTGCCTGAAGGCAAGTACAGTGAGGCCAAATCAGGAGAAAGAAGCATGGGTAGACACAGTGAGGGAAAGAAAAGAGATGGCTGTACTTACCCTACAACCACAATAATAAAGTCTAGTAAATTCCAACCATTGCGGAGGTAAGCGTTGGGGTGAAAGAGAAGTCCATAGGCGATTACTTTTAAAAATGCTTCCACAGTAAAAATTATGAGAAAGAGATATTCCACTCGTTCCTAGGAAACAAAAATAGAAAAAACAGAAAAATAAATAATGAGGTTAGGGATTTGCAAAGTTCAGGAGCAGCGGACCTCACAGACACATTCACGGCAAAAGGATGCTTTAGCCAATCACAGACTGCGTGTTCAAAGGCGTCTCAACCGAGCCTGTCTCCTCGTGCACAGCAGCGGCAGCATCACTGCTTTCAGCACACTTTGTGATGTTTGCTCAGTGATGAAATGGACTAGCAAAGCACCTCCCAGAGCATAACCCCATCGCCAGCTACCCATGACCACGTGGAAGAGGACACTGCCCTCTATGGTAGGACCAAGGACATGGAATGGGAACTCCAAGTTAAATTGGAAAATCTACAACCCATTCCACCATTATTAGAGGTCTAACTCACAGTGGGGGTGGGAGGATTTTTTTTTTTGGTCTTCAAATGTCCTTGTTAAAAAGATAAATTAAGGTCGTATAAATCTTCACATTGTGTTTTTGAAATGTCTCATGTAACCAGTTATCATTTTAGTGTGACTTCTTAGAGAGAACTCATAATGCCTTGATCTAGAAGGAAACAATACCAACACAGAGAAGGACACTAAGAAAAGGGACAAAGCAGAACCCCAGTAAGACTATGGACAAGCCCTGAGGGTAACAGATCAGGTCTGGGAAGGGAACCACTATTCCAAAACTTTGTGTTTACAAAGCAATCTGAAGATGTTAACAGCAACCCAAACAGAAGCAACCTGCTTCCATATGTGGACCTGGAAATTTGAGATCTCTTTCTTGGAAAAGCAGATGAGCAGGAAGAAACCCAATGTGTGTGTGTTTGGGGGTGGGGCAGGCACTGAGCAGTGAGAATAAAAGGCTACTCTTTTCTCCAGGAGCAGAAACTGTCTTTTCTCCCCTGCCATCTGGAAGAAGGGCTTTGCATTGAAGCATGCAGCTCTTTCCCTTGAACCAGACAGGCCTTCGGCTCCATCAGAGCCAGCCAGCTCCCTCTGCTGATCTGCTTGCCTCCTTCATCACTAATTTCTTGACTCTTCTTCACCACCCTAGTGCAGAGCCTCAGTGGCCCCACCCAGTGGAGACATCAGAAGGCCTTCATGCTCCCCTGCCCTCAGGCTGTCTTTCCCTGGAGCCATAAAACAGGCCCAGATGCAAAGCAGGGCAGATCTGTCCACAGCCTCCAACAGGCACTCAGCTAAGCCTCCCACACTCATTTCCCCTCCTCTACCAGGTCAGGGGAAGCTCACTGAAGTCCTTCAGGTCCAGCCACACATCAGCACCTACCCAAGAGGAACATGGCCTACACAAGTCTGCTTCCTCAAACTTAACCTGTTGGGGAGGTGCTGAGCCTGGGCTCTGTGCTCAGTGGGAAACCAGTACAGATTCCCAGGGCCCCCAGTCACTCTTCCTGGCCTCTGACCATTCAGCAAGCACCAGCCTCACTGTGGCCAGCTCTGGGCAAGATAGTCTGAGGCTGCAAGGTTTAAAACTGCAGATTCTAGGCCTCACTCAGACCTGCCTAGCGATAGGCTATCTAGTCAATTCCAGATGTGCCTGAGGCACCTTGGAGAACCACTGGCCCATGTGCTGAAGGTGAAGGGCCCACTCAGACAGGGACAATGAGAGAGAGTGAAGGGGTCAGATTGAACTGCATCTTTACTTCCTACCCATCTTAGCACCGTGAAGTTGGTTTGGGGACATGGCTGCCTTAAGGTTGCGATAAGGCAGGAATAATCCAATACCATGGGAGCGTCAACCGCTCCACATTAAGAATCTCTAGACCACAGCATGTGTCAGGCAGCACTGAGGGGAAAGGCTTGTTACAGAGGTTCCACACAACCCGAGGATGCTTGTGGAAGCTATCAGACAGCCACTCATCCTATCTCCTGACCTCATCCTACGATAGTTCAGAGCTCTCATGTTTAGGACCAGAGGACAAAGCCCTCCCTCTTCTGTGCCCCTGAAAACCTTCACTTGATTGGAGTTGGATGAAACATGTACAAGTAGGGTGCGTTCATAGACATGCTTGTGGGCTTTGCATTTTCATTCACTCGACCGCCCACCACACACCCACCATCCATCCATCCATCCATCTATATTCCCATCCATTTCATTAATCCATGTATGCATCTGTTCATCAATGAATCCATTTACTTATACAAACATACTTACATACGTACATTCATGCTTCCATGCACCTTTCCATTTATTTATTTATTTATTTATTTATTCATCTATCTCTCTGTTTAAGCAATCATTCATGACAAATGTGTTACAACCAGATGAGTTGTCAGAAACTGTCCCTGAAGTTTCCTCTGGGCTGTCTAGACAAGAAGCTTTGTGGAGAGACAGCACCCAAGCTCAGAGTTCACATACCCTACCCCAAACCCCAGGTAGAATCACAAAGTACCAAAGACATCTAAGGCCCTATATGCCGAGAAACTGGCATTTCCAGACAACTCCAATAAGCAGCTAGCACCCTGATCCAGACTGCCTGGCACCGAGTCATCCTTTATCCTTGCATCCACAGGTTGCTTTCCCTTGCTTATCTGTCCCATGAAAAGAGAGCAGCACAGGGAGAAGAGCTCCTCTCTCCACTGGGGTGCAGATTCCAGGTCTTCACATCCTGGACCTGCCACACCACTCTGGGATGGGAAGATAGGGGGATCTGTCTTCTCTTACTGAACACTGAGTAAAGCCCATTCCTCGCTCCATGACATGTGACTGAATCAATCTTCATCAGATAGTCACAAGCACATTCATGCAGTCTGCTGGGTACTCATGATTTGAGAAAAAGGCCTCCAAAACAGAGCTTGATAGTTTGATTTGACAGAGCAGAGTCTGTGCTGTACAGATGATGCCAGTACAAAGGACAAGTGGTGTTCTGGAGGCAAGTGGGCTATGGAAGAACTTGCCGAAGCTGGGATGTGAATTGAATCTGGAAGGATGAAGAGGGTCAGGAAGTGGGAGGACAGACACACCAGGAAGAAAGAGGAGATAGGACAACTAAGGAGGAAATAAACCATTTTTAAAAATTTTTTAAAATATTTTATTTATTCATTTTCAAGCAGAGAGATACAGAGGGAGGAAGGGAGAGAGAGAGAGAGAAAGAGAGAGAGAGAGAGAGAGAGAGAGAGAGAGAGAGAGAGAGAGAGAGAGAGAGAGAGAATGCACCAGGGCCACCACCTTCTGGGTCTGGCTTATGTGGGTCCTGAGGAATTGAACCTGGGGCCCTAGGCACTGGAGGCAAGTGCCTTAACCACTGAGCCATCTCTCCAGTCTGAGGAAATAAACCATTTTATTCAGATGGGGTGCAAGATGTTGAGAAAGCAGACACATGAGGTGGCAGGACCAAGATGGCTCCGGGCTTTGTGGACACCCTTTACTTATTTTTCTTGTTGTGACAAAATACCTGACAAAAGCCACTAAATGAAGAAGGTTCATTTCAGTTTCCTGTTAAGGGGAATCAATCCACAGTGGGGAAGGCACAGTGGCAGAAGCATGAAGCAGCTGGTCACATTGCATGGCACTAGGAAGCAGAGAGTGATGAAGGTTGCTGCTCAGCTCGCTTTCTCCTTTTTGTTCATTCCAGAAACCCAGAACATGGGATAATGCTGCCTACAGTTAGGGGGAGTCTTACCACCTCAATTAACCGCCATCATAGACATGCCTAGAGCTTTGTCTTTTAGACTATTCTAACTCTTGTCAAGTTGACAACCAAGATTAACCATCACAACTCCAACCACTGACATTCAAACATATCGCTTTTAAGCCAAAACCTTCAACTCCTTTTCCCACAGGTTTATGACCATTAAAATGAATTCTGTTCAACTTTTTAAGTCCCCAAAGTCTTTAACAGTTCCAATTCGGTTCAAAAGTGTAAATGCAGTCTCTTTTGAGACTCAGGCAAACTCTTAAATGTGAGTTCCTGCAACATCAGCAAACAAGTTACAGGGCTGGGAGATGACTAAACAGAATAGGTACTTGCTTGCAAGCCTGCTGACCAGGGTTTTGTCTTCTTTGGTGCCCACATAAAGCTGGACACAAAGTAGTGCACACACCTATAATCCCAACAGGCCTACAACAATGAGAGGCAGAGCCAGGAGAATTGGAAACTCACAAACATCAGTCACAAGGAAGACCCTGTTTCAAAAGAGTGGTAGGAGAGGAAAAACACCATGAGGTTGTCTCTTAACTCCACATTGTGGAGCACAGAAAATTCCAAGTGTTCAGCTTCATGTCCAACATCTGAGGCTCATGAAAGAAACATCCAGGCTCTAAGTCTGCACTCCTCCATCTTCTGCTATAGATCTCCAGCTCTGCTGCCTTCAGAACACATAGGCTCTATCTTGGGGCATCTCCACCTCATGCCTGAAACTTTTCTTGGCAGATATCTCATGGTTCTGGCATTGCTAGCATTTTGGGATCTCCACTGCAATATAAGGTTCACCCTCATCTTCTCAGGACCTCCTTCCAACTCCAACAACTCCAACACGGCCAGACTGCCTGGTCTCAACAGCTCTCTGCAGCTGTGGAAAGAGACTCTATGACCCTCTCAACCTTGTATCTTTCTTGACTACAGAACCACTACCAGGTGCCAAATTCTGCTGCCAGCTTGTGATGTGGCCTGGCCTCTAAGGAACATTACTGTGGTAGTGTCTGTGTGTCTTGATTGTCAGATTTGTAAAAACACTTTCCTAGGCAGTTGTTTATTTTAGTGGGAAACCACTTCTGCAGCTTTCTCCACATTTTCCATTCTGGTTCTCTCCTTTCAAAAGAAATTTCATTCTTCAATGAGTAAGATCTTTGCCCTTAGACCACCTTTTCTATTGCCCCATTGAATATTCTATTGTCCTTATTAAATAAGGTATTTCATACGAGCAGAATCACACAATATTCATTCTTTTGGGATTGGCTTCTTGGGCTGTGAATGATTCATCCATGTTGTAGAATATGTAAGAATTTTTTAGTGGCCTGGGAGTTGGCCCCTGCTTTCTTCCTATTACTTTCTCTTGCAACTCAGTATCATGTTTCCTTCAATGCCACCCTTTCAATTGCCACCTTCTCTCTGTCTTCTCTCCCTAGGTTACTTCCTAGCTACCCTACTTGCAACTTTGAGCCCATGGTCACACTCAAGACTGAAATATTTAGAAGGGCTGAGTGGAGAGGGTCCAAGGTCTAGGAACATGATGCCTTCCAAACACCTATGGCAGGGATGAGAATAGGATTTCTACATTTTCCATGTATCTTCTCATTTACATATATCCAACCTGTTCAACTATGAGATAAGCTCCCAGAAGACAGAGTCAGTGATGCTTTGAGAGTAATAATCAATAATCAACTCTGGTAGCAGGTAGCTCTGTGGGACCCTGCTAAGAGGTACAGAGGATATAGGGTTAAAGGAAAGTTGAGGTTAGCCTGAAACCCCAATAATCTCAAGCTTATCTGAGCTTATCTGAGACCAGCAGAATTTTGGCCACCAGAAGCCTCCTCCTTTTATCCTAGAAACTCCAGCCCCCCCCTCAGGCCAACAACAAACTCTGATTTAAAAAAAGGTCACATTTCCTCTGTAGACACCACCATCCAGTACGCACCTAAAGTCACACACTTCCTGCCACTTGGAGCTGAGAAAACCCCTCAACTTATCTATGCAAACTAGGCATCCACAGGTTACTGGCCCCTGCCAATCCATTCATGAGACGTCCACAGACTACCCTGCCCCTACCAATTCCCTTGCTGCTTCTGCCCCTGCCTCTGCTTTTCCCGCTATATAAACAACCTTTTTCTGCATAATAAATGAGAGCTGTTCACTGTGACTGTCTCCCGAGAGTTCTTCCTCTGTCAGCTCACCGCTATTCCAAGAATCTGTCCACTCAGCTCCATGGATGAACAGGGAGTTGATGCGCGCTGCAACTCCCCAACTAAGCCACGGACCGACATAGCTCTATGTCTTTCGGCAGATCCCTTTACTTCCCTGGATCTGTTTCCTTATACATAAAAGGACTAACTATCTACAGTGTTTTGATCGTTTTTTGTTTTTAAAATCATTTCTTTTTAAAATTTTTTAAATTTTGGTTACTTATCTCTCTCTCTCTCTCTCTCTCTCTCTGTGTGTGTGTGTGTGTGTGTGTGTGTGTGTGTGTGTGTGTGTTGGCATGTCAGGATTTCTTTCAGCTACAAACTTTATGTGCCACTTTGCATCGAGCTTTATGCGGATGCTGAGGAATTAAACCCCGCTAGCAAACTTTGCAAGCAAGCCCCTTTAACTGCTGAGCCATCTTCCCAGTGTTTTAATCTTTTTTTTCCAGTGTTTTAATCTTATAACCCTACAATTTAACATGTCTAAAATGGAAAAAAGAAATAAAAATTTAAAAAATAAAGTAAATAAGGTATGAAAGTAATGTGGAAGGGGGAGAGAGGGGGTAAGTGGGAAGATCAAAATGCATTGTATACATGTATGTAACTGTCCAAAATTTAAAAAAATCTATAATGCTACAGCAAGGCCTAAGCTTCCCAGATGGAGGGCATAGGGGCAGTATGGGGGGCCTAAGGCAGTGGTGGGGTTCCTGAAGGATAGCATTGGCACGTTAGCTCAGTCTGAGGGGCCTGGAACACAGGCAGCCAGTCTGATGGAACAGAAACTACACACAGAAGCCAAAGGCTCTTCTCAACTTTGAATGGAAGAGGGACCATTGCTTTTATTTTCTTAGAGCTTGGAACCCCACCACTAACATCTCTCCAAAGTCCTGGGGAAAGTGAGAATAGTGACATCATATCTGGCTAAGGCCAGGTAAGTTCCGAGGAGTTGATGAAATCCATCATTTGTGAGATTATTGATATTTGCACATTAGGGAACACACGTTCCTCATGAGCAGAAGCTATGCCAGAGTAGGTCTTCTAGGATGGGGACAGTCACAGAAGGACAGATAGGATAATCATATGTGTGCTTCTGAAGCACATACACATCTGGGAAAGCTGAGAGGTGTCAAATGCCACCATACAGCTGAGGTCTGCCGTGTGACAGACCCCAGGTTGAGAATTCACACCCAGAGAGCCTATGGGCACCAAATTAAATTTATGAAAGTGTATTTATTAAAGCTGCCAAGAATTCTTCACCAAGCAAAATTGATGAGAAACTCAGTTACACAATTTCATCTCAGTACAAAGACAAGACACACAATAGCGGCAGGTCACACAGCATGCTATATTTCAGGTTGTTTCATACCTTACCCATTCAACCTAACCTCTAAACACAAGTCTTCTGCCTACTCTGCAGATAAGAACCCAAAAGCATAACACCTCAGGTCTGCATTCTCCAGATCTCCTCTAGGTTATCTATTCTATGACATAAATACTTTCTGAGGTTTGCTGTGTCCCGGCCCTATGGCCAAACTCTCGGGATATTGGTGGGCTTGTCCAATATATAAAAGTGGAAGAACAGGAGCCAACACTCCTACTTCACACTTAACTGCAGGGAAGGGCCCATCCAGGCCTATTTATCCAGGTGATGAACTATAGTGTAGCTGTTATTATCTGTGCCCTGGCAGAAGCCTTGGGTTAGCATATGCCCATCAGTAGGCAAAGGGCCACCTCCAAGCATGGCTTGCAGGGTGGGCCATGGAGACCCTGAGCTGAAATCCTCACCCTACCTGGGTCCTCCACTAGTGCCTGAAGTACAACAAGGAGAGGCCTTCCTTCCACCTGCAGAGCAAGGGAGAAACAAAATGTGGAATATGCACCTGGATAATAATCCAGCCTTAAGAAGGAATGGAATTCTTACATATTCTACAATGTGGATGAATCATTCATAGCCCCAGAAGCCGATCACAAAAGAATAAATATTGTGTGATTCTGCTTGCATGAAATACCTAAAATAAGCAAATTTACAGAGACAGAAAGTGTGTTGGAGGTACCAGGTGTTGGAGGGTTGGAGAGGAGAGGAATATGGGTTAATGTTTAATAGTTACAGAGTTTCAGCTTGGGGGAGTGATAATCCTTATAAAGAGGAGTGAACAGTATTGTGAATGCACTTAGTTCCTCTGAGTTGCACATTTAGCAATGGCTAGAATGGAACATCTTAGGTATTTTCACTGCTGTGAAATGGAAAAGAAGCCTTCTTCAGAATCTTCAGTGTTCCAAAGCCCCTAGGGTCTTCACCTAAAGTCCTAATGTGACAGACCCATCTTAACAGGCTAATTTCTGAGAGGTGGTAGCCATCTTGGGTTGGGAGCCTGGACATATGTGGGCACCAGCATAGGGAAAAACAGGAGGGGTGAGATGTGAGGGCAGATCATTTTCATGGCCTCATCTAGAAGCTTCATTCAGGCAAGCACCTTAACTGCAGAACCATCTCTCCAGCCCTAGAAGCCTCATTCATAAGGCCATGTTTCAGACAGTCTGGCCTTCTCCTTAGGACATTATTGGAAAGGACAAAGGGACAGGAAAAAAAAAACCATTGAATGGCCCAAGAATAAAGCCGCCTTGAAAAGAACCAGGACAATCCTGATTACCAAGGGCAGGCAGTGGGCACAGAGTGAGTTGAAAAGTATGCTAGGCTGGCTTTATAAGACCTTAGTTTAAAAAGAACCCACAAAACAAAATACTGTCTATTTCTCTGTGCTGGCCCATGATGAGAAGTTGAAGTGACTTACTTACTGGTTGCCTGCCTGTGAGGCTCATTCCCCAGGGGTCAGTCTTACCTCAGTGTCCAGGAACAGTGGGGGGATGGGGAGAGGGATAAAGGGACTCAGATCAGAGTATGGATAGCTGGTTTCACTTGTTCACTGCTGCCCCAGGCCTGGTTTCTTTCCTCGGAGTCTGTTTTCCTGATTGTAAACCCTCCTTCCCATACCTGCTTGGTGTCCTGCTTTGAAGCATCAGCCTGTCCACATTGCTGCTTGTGTCACCCTCTTAGAGGTGAAAGGAGAGCTCAGCGTCACCCAGGCCAGCCTCCTCCCTCCCTACTTGACCTCCCATGGCTGCAGGACCTTAGAAGACCTGCCAGGGTGCAGAAACAGCCGCAGCCCCTCCTCTGAGGTGAAAAAGGAGCGTTACTATCTTTGTGGTAATGGGTGACAAAGATACCAAATGGTGCTGAATGTCACCTGGGTACACGCAGTGGCTTAGTGACCTGTGACCTTTGAACTGGTAAGTTATTTTCCAAATGGGAAGAGGGTGTGGCTGAGGCTTTCAGCTTTCTAATATCCACCTCCCTTTGAGGTGACCAACACTAGCCAAGGGAAATCAGTCCATTCTCTGCCCATCCTACCATCGCTTCCATTTGAAGCCCCATCATTGGCTTTTTGGATGATAAAGCAACATCCTGCCTGGTTTACACCTTCAAGTGGGTTTCTGCCTCCTTGAACTAGGTGATTTCACCATTCAGAAGCTTTTGATGGTTCCAGGATCCATCACATTCTTGGCAACCACCTGGTGTTCCAGCCACACCAAAGGCACACCACACACAGACCAGATGGGGGCTGTGTGTGCAACCTCCTTCTTCTAACCCTCCCTACTCCCCTTTCTCTACCTGCAGCCTCCTTCTCATCCTGAGGTGCAGCTCTTTGCTCCTGCCCACCTTCTTTGCATCAAGGAAAATGAGTTCCTCTTGGGACTTTAGCACCCTTTCCTCACAGTATCATTAGAATGCACTTAACATGTATATGGTTTCTATGTTCCTCTTCCTTACAGAGACATAGCACTTTTAGGGCATAGACAAAAATATCTTGTTACCTTTAGCTCACGAATGTCTTTAGATGTAAAGTAAAGGATGAGAGGAGACAGGACTATGGGCTCACCTGAGATCAAACCACAAACTACATCATCTTTTTAAAACTCCAGCTTCGCCGGGCGTGGTGGCGCACGCCTTTAATCCCAGCACTCGGGAGGCAGAGGTAGGAGGATTGCCATGAGTTCGAGGCCACCCTGAGACTACAGAGTGAATTCCAGGTCAGCCTGGACTAGAGCGAGACCCTACCTCGAAAAACCAAAAAAAATAAAAAAATAAAAAAATAAAAAAATAAAACTCCAGCTTCTTCACCAGTGAGATGAGAGGAATTATATATGCCCCCAAGTCATCTTGAGAATGAGAAATCACAGAACTGTCACTCAAATAGTAGCTGCCTGTGTCCTGAGAACTTGTGCAGACCTGCTTTGCATGGAAATGGACTGGTGTGAGCAAATGGAGATGGCACAGAAAGAAATGAAGTCTCTGGGCTGAAACTGTTCCCTGTTCAGATGCAAATGTTTGAGAGACAACAACCATTGAGATGGGGCCAGGTGATCTGCATCGGGACAGCAAGAAGAATTTGGACTCTTGAAGTAAGGGGGTCATTGGATGTGCAACATGGCTTTTTTTTTTTTTTTGGAAATGGCCATGGGCAGTGTGAAACATGCCTGTTGGATTATCTGCATCAAGGTCTGATGGAGCCATGAGGATAAGCCATGAGTTGCAGTGGAGACCCAATGAAATGCCAGGACTATGGAATGACTGCCAAGGAGAGCTGCCAGGAGTTTTCCAGGACTGTGAGTAGCCGAGCTGGAGGGACAGAATCAGAACTCAAAGAGACCTGCCACTGGTTATCATCGGACTTGGGGTAGAGTTTGATGTCTGCCCTGCTTGTTTTAAATCTTGTATTGGTTCAATCTGTGTCTGTTATGCCCAATGCTATCTTTTGTAGTGTGAATTTGTTTTATGCCATTGTTAGCTGGCACACAGTAGATATGCAGTGCAACTTTGTGGAGTAGACACCTAGCCTCTGCCCTGTGACTCTGAGGGTCTTCTCCAGAGATTCCCTGAAGCTGCCTGCATCCACAGGCCTCTGCTGAGGGGTCTGGTCAGCAGCACTGGTCTGCTCCTCTCCTCCATATTTGCTGTCCTTTCTTCTAAGGGGTGACACATTCCCTGGCCTCTTTGACCTTCTCACTTCAACAAAAACACATCTGCTTTCTATTATCAAAATTACTTTAAGACAAAATCCCTCTGTATTCTGTTTGCTGAGTTCCATGTATTCTGGACATTCATGTGACCTTCTTCCCTTCCCAGCCTTTTTATACATAGAATACATTCCATTCTGGCTTCAGACAACTTATATAGAGCAAGGCTAGATGTAAACCGACTACCAGTTTCAATCTCTGGATGCCATTCCTTGCCATCCACTGTGCTATGTGATCCAACCCTACCAGTGTGGTATGAAGGAGCTTTCTGTTTGGTCCCAACAGAGAAAGGCTCTGCAGTTGGCCATGCCCATGTCTATACAGGAAATTGGGGTGCACTTGGGACCATGCAGGGTACTGGCTGAAGGCAGGAGCAAGGTGAGAAGACCTGGGGTGGTCTAAGGAAAGTTGTTGAGGCTTCTGTCTTAAGTTTGAAGCTGCCCTGACTTAGAGCTCCTCTTTGAGTCTTGTCCTCACTGGAAGCCATTCTGAAGCCAAGTTTTCTGGTAGCATAGAGGAGAACCCTCATCTCACTGCATACCTAACCCACCTAGCCCACAGCATATGCTCACTAAGCTCAAGGACACATGGGAAAAGGCAGACACACAGCCATGGGAGGACCAATATCTCTCTTCCCCCTTTGGCTTCCAGCATGTCTTTAAGATGCCTGTTTCAGGTTTCCAGTTAGGCTGGATCTCATCTCTAGCAATAGGCCTAAAGCACCATGAGGAGCAGGCTGCAGGACTCTCAGCCTCTCAGTGCAGCCTATGACCGACAATGGAGGACAGGCTGCAAGAGGCAGAAACTCATGTACAGTCCTTACAGCAGCCCCAGTGGGCGGCAGGGACAAGCCCTTCCACTCTTGCATTGTCAGACACCTGAGTATGATGGACAAGGGTACGTGGACCTGGTGTCCCCCTCTTTCATGTGACTAGGTGTTTTCTTATCTTCTAAGGATGCAGACATTTCTAAGCAAGGGATAGTCTAGAATCTCATGCTGAGCACTTTCTGCCTCCGCAGTTTTTATAGATTTCTTAGTCCTGGACTAACAGGCCAGACTTCTCCTTCCCAATGCCAGAGCTCCAGTTAAAGGGCTTACTCCCCTCCTCCCGACTTCCATCCTGGCCACAGGGCAGCCATATCCAGCTCTGGAAAGGGTTTCTCCGCTTTCTCCAGGCCTTGTGACCTTCACCTGCAGCTGGTATGGTCAATCTGTCTGTCTGCTCTTGCAGGCATTGGAATCTGGCTCTATAGCATGTGTGACAAGTTATCTGAATGCAGCACATGTATGACCCAGACCTACCTGGTCTGACCCTGTAGAAGAGACTAGAACAATTACTAGAGACTTGGCGGGAAAGGGGAGAGAGACCAGGTAAAAGGTGCTGCTATGTGCTAAGAAGGAAAAGCTAGCTCTGGTGTTATGTAGTCCAGAGCCATCTATGTGTTTTCAAGTACACAGAAAAGGAATGTGAGTGACCCGGAATCACCAAATTGATAAGCACTGGGGAGGTAGGAATGCTAATCACCCTGATTTGATCATGCCTTACATGCATGTTTAGAAATTACTGAGCTGCAAAAACCATCATATATAAATCAGAGGGTATGTTCCCTCTGCCTCAGGGCCTCACAGTCCACAGGAGGCAGGACAATGCATCACGCAGGGCCACATGTGGGCTCCCACAAGCACTGCGGACACTGGAAATGCAGGACTGGGAGAAGGGGTGGATGTGCTGACGCTGGTGGCTGGGTATATGATGTGAGATAGCTGAGCCTCGGTGGCTTGAGGGAATCTCCATGGGGGAAATGAGGTTTCCTGGTAGACACAAGGAGCAGAGTGATTTTTCCAGAGTTTGCATTGTAGAACAAAGATCCAGGTAGAGTGAAAGGGTTTAAATTATACTAGGGCTTGAGTGATGGTTTCCATTTAATTGTCATACTAAGGGTATTACACCGAGGACTCAAGAGCCATGAGACTTGAGCTGATGATGGCTTGTGCCAAGGGGTAACAGGTGCCTTACTGTATTAAGAAGATAAATGGGAAGTGCAATGCTTGGATGGCCACTTCAGGAGTCCAGGGATGAAGTGGTGACAGCTGGAGTCAGAGAGCAGAGAGAAAAGATGAGGACAGAACTAGAAATGCTCAGGCTTAGGGTGGGATGAGGGGACCTTAGCACAGAGGAGCCACCAGTGGCAGCCATCATCTACTGACTGAGCCTCCACCTCTAGAAGAACAAGTCCCTGGCCGCAGCCTCTATGTGCGTTTTCTTTTCCCTCTTGGTGCTCCAGTTCCTTTCTGCTGTCTTAACAGAAGGCTATGGAAGCCCCATAGGATCTGAGTTCGGCAGGCATCACAACCAGAGATATAAGGCTGGGAGGAGCCTGGAAGTGTATGGGAAGGATCCAGAGCCATAAAGCTGTATAATGGAAACAATACTATTGCTTGTTTACATACTCCATTTTCTTTCTAAGAAGGTAGACTGATGCCTTCTCTACCTACCATGCGACAGTTCCATCAGCTATCCTTTCACAAGGCTTCTTTATGGTCAAGACCAGTGTCAGAAAAGCCTGTTTGGGGTGCCATTCTGTGTCAATTCCTTGATTAGATGATGTCTTCCAGAGGCCTGGCCTGGGCTCCATAGTGCAGAAGCACATCCAGAGTAGTGACAGATTAGACACTGTTCCTGGGGCTTCTGGGAAGATCACTTTTTCTGAGCCTCACTTTCCTCATGTATAGAGTGGGAACAATACAATCCAACTAATAGAAATGTTTGGAACTTTAAGTAAAACATTTAAACAATATTTAGATCTTTCGTGATTATCAGTTATTATTGTAAAAGCAAGTTAAAAAGAGAAAATATCTCAAGCAGAGAAACAGGGGGTGAGAAGTACTGATTTCTCAGACTATACAACATATGGGCAGCAAAATTACTTCCTCCAGGTCAAAGGAGACAGTGAAGCCATCTAGAATAGGGCTGGTATCTGCTTGCTCAGGCCTCTCTCTGACGCTGTTCTCGGCTACCCAGTCCTCACAGGGTCATCAGAGTGGGTGTAAGGAGTAGGGAACCAGACTGCAGGAGGAGCCAGCTAGAGCAGGTGTTCAGGGTGGGGAAGCCCATTCCTTCTTCCCACCAGGGCCAGTAGGGAACCACTGAAGCACAGATACAGTCACTGTTCTAGAGGCACCGTCCCTCTACTTCCCACTCTGGTAGGTCAATGTATTTCTCTGCTGACCACAGGCCACCTGAAAAGAGCCACTTCAGTCTTTCACCCCAGGTGCTGTGCCTCAGCAAGGTCTCTTCTCCGGCTGCTGCCTCTTCTGAAGGCAGATCTAATTTAAAACATATTTTTGTAAGCCGTAAACAGTCATAATTTTGGCTTTTTGTGGGTCTCTCCTTTCCTTATAAAAATGGGCCAGCTCCTCGCTTAACCATTCAATTACAGTGATATAAAGCACAAAGCAGAAAACATGTAGGGCTATGCTCTTAAAGGGTGCATTTAGAGAAAGTGACTCATGGTCTCTTCCTTAGGGAACCTCGGCAGGAGGTGGCTGAGCCTTGGGTTGTCCTCTCAGATGAAGTTTTTAGTAGGCAATCTTAGCATCTGGAACTCCAGAGACCACATGCCAAGATCACGGTATTCACCCTGATGGTCACTAAGCCCTGCATTGTAGGGTCACTGTTGCAGAGCAGCAAGAAGGCCACTGTCCTGCTATCTGCTGTGGCCTCCTCGGTTGCTGTCACAGCAGGAAGGTGGAGCACCGACCTGAACTCAGCACAGCCAAGCTAAACTCCTGACTCCTGGCTCACACTGCCTGCCAGGCTCTAGGCTCTGTGGTTTACATAGATGTCATTACTTCCAGGAGGTGGGTAGTTTGTCACTCACATTTGACAGGAACAGAGGCCAGGTCTGACAGCTGACCCTGCTACACTGACCTCACAGCATGGTGTATCGCACTGCCAAGCTGGATCAAGTGTCACCACTAGAAATATAGCAGAGCAAAAGCCCAATGCAACTGTAGCCATACCCTCCTGAAAGTTAGAAAGCAGGGTTCTAATTTCAGTCTCACTTATGTCAGCTGGTGACCTGGGGGAGGCCACAAATCCTCTATAACTCTTGTTTTGTTCTTTTCCATGAAATGAAAAGGCTCGAGTCTATCAGCGGTTCTTCAACTTGGGTTCTCTCACAGATGCCTAGCCATGTCCTGGGGCCTCTTAGGCTCCTGTCCTAGATCTTCTGAGCCAGAGCCCGTGTGGGGAAAGAGTCTGCCCACAGAGCAGCCCTGTGGAGTTCAACACTGTGTGGTCCAAGGTCAGTGCTGAGCAGTGTTCAGGTGAGAGGCTCAGGGAGGCAAGAAGCCAGTGAGGTCTGGCAGGGCGGTGGGTCCTACTCAAAGCCATCAGCTTATGGTGACTGTGTGCCTGGCTTCATGTTGAGGGCTATGGGGAACCCATAGAAAGGGTCTGTCTATATTCCCGGGACTGGGATCTGAACATCCAGACCACTACACACTGGAAGACACATGCAGCAAGTAGTAACTGAAGAACAGACTGGGGCTGCTCTAATTTAAAGGTGGAAAGGGAAAGCCAGAGATGTTTACCTAACATGTACTATGTGCCAGCCCAGCACTGACGCCTTGCATGCCTGGCTCCCCTGGACTGGGTCAGGGATGAGCAGGTAGGGGAAGTACTCCAGATGGGGAGCAAACCTAGGACACAGTGAGAGTGAGTTATTTATCATAAACAGTCCCCAAAACTGGTGCAAAGACCATATTAGACTATGAATCAAACTATCTGGGTTGCTTTGCTGTCAACTAATTGCAAATCCTCAATCAAGACATTTAGTGGTTTTGCCTCCTAGTAGGAAATAATCATCACACTGCTGACTTATGAAATGAGCCTTAACAGCAATCTATGACAAGTTAGGAACATGGCTTGTTGTTGCCTGAATGTTTGGGTCTTCCCCACAGTTCACTGTTACAATATGACCTCTCCCCACCCCACCCCAGGTTAATGGTATTAGGAGACAGGGACTTTCAGGCAATTAGGTCAGAAGAGGGGCACCCAAAAAAGACCCCAGAAAGCTAGCCTCTTCTTTGCTAAGATGTAGGTTACATCAAACAGCCATCAAGGAAGCAGGCCCTCATCAGACACAAAATCTGCCACATCATGACCCTATCACTGTGAGACACACATCACTATTGTCTGTAAGCTAGCTGCTGGGGATGGACTGGCACTGCTCAGATCTTATGCTTGTGGAATGGTTCTGCTGCCCACTACCTAAAACAGGTAGGCTGAGCTATGTGGGGCTGGTCCCAAAGTACATAAAATACTCTGAGGTACTTGAGAAAGTAGAAGGCCTAGAATCCATCAAATGGCTCCCAGAACTTCCCACAGGTTTGTGCACTTGGTACATAGAGAGCCACCTCCCAGACAATGGGGAGCACAGAAAAATCCAGCATGGAGGTGCTTGCAGGCTATGGAGGGCATTTATGTATATCAGTTCATGTTGTCATCCTTAACCAGTGAAGGAGAGAACAGTATGGAATTTGGTGTGCTCCTGGGTCCTGGTCACTCATATTTGGCTCCAGAACAAACTATCTCTTATTCCTGTTGAATGAGAGTCATGTCTTTAGCAAGATATCTTCTGCCAAGGTACCTTTTGTTTCATACCTAGTCCAATCAACCCACTCAGAAAAGATGGCAAAAATGGCTACAGTGAAAACCAGGTGTGATGGTGCATACCTGTGATTCCAGCCCTCGGAAGGCTGAGGGGAGAGGATTGTGTGTTTGAGGCCAGCCTGGGCTACACAGTGGGACCCATCAAGAGGCAGTATTTGTTCCTTCACTTCTTCAAGCTGAGCTGGTTGTGACACTTGTTATTTGGTTAGTGGGACACTGTGAAAGTTGCATTGTATATAATTTAAGCCTTGGTCTCTTAAGGCTTGGCAGCTGGTCTCACATGTGCAACCTTTCTGCCTCTACGGTAACACACTTAAGGTGACATGCTAGAGAATGTGGCCACATAGAATGAAGACCCAACCAACCCAGTCATCTTGGTCCCAGCTCACCAGTTCACTGTAGACATCTGATGGTCAACCCAGCTAGGACCCCTGCACTGCCATGCCAAGGTCAGAAACTTCCCAGCTGAGTCCAATCCCAATGAGCAACTTGTGGCAATATGAACTAAATTGAGAATTGTTCTTTAAAGCCTCTATGTATGGGAGGAGGGTTAATTTGTCATTTCACCCAAAGTAGCAGAAACACAACCTAGCTATAAATACCATAGATCTTCTATACCCTCTCCTGCCTTTCAAATTCAAGTTGGGCTTTCCAACATCTAAGAATTTACCTAAATTATCTCCATGTCTGTAATATCTGCTTCCTCTATCTAAGGTTTTATCCATTTTTATTTTTTGGCATGTATATGTGTGTGGTGTATGTATGTTTGCATACATCTGGGCATGGGTGTGTGGGTGTGCGTATACATGTGTGCATGTGTGACGATGTTCCATCTCTTTCTCAGATACTTTCCACCCTGATTTTTAAGTTAAGGTCTCTCACTGAACCTAGAGCTTACCAATTAAGCTAGACTAGATAGAAAAGCAGGCCCAGATCCTCCTGTCTTCATCTCCTCAGCACTGGTATTACAGACACGTGCCATCGCACCTGGAATTTTATATGGGTGCTGGTGGCCCAAACTCAGGTCCTCATCCTTAAGAAGCAAGCGCTTTATCCACCAAGCCATCTCCCCAGCCCATTTTTTTTAAAAGGCTCAGTGTCCTCTATCTATGCCACTTCTCTGACTTGTAATTACATATTGATAACCTTCTGCCATCTCTGGCTTATTTCTGACAGCATTAATTGTACCATAGGCTTACTAGATGCTGCTTTCTCAATTAGATTGCCATTCGTGGAGGTTTGAATGCAATGTCTCCCACAGTCTCAAGTGTTTTGAATACTTGACTCCAAGCTGGTGGTAATTTGGGAAAGTTATGGAGCCTGTGGGAGGTGGAGCTTTGTTGGAGAAGGTGTGCCACTTGGGATGGGCCTTAGGATTTTACCATATAGCCAAGCTTTCCAGAAGTAGCTAGTTCACTTCTGATGCTTCCACACATCTGTTGTTACAAGATGTGACACCCTGCTGTCTGCTCTGCCATGCTTTCCCCACCAGAATGAAATTTCTTCTCAAAACTGTAAACCAAAATAAAACATTTACTTCCACAAGCTGCTTCTGTTCAGGTGCTTTGTCCCAGAAACAAGAAGGTATCTGCTATGCTTGTCTTACATTCAGACTCTACCTCACAGTGTTGGTCTAGTTTTTGCTTATTAACCGATGAGAAAGAACTGGCAACCCTAGGGACATGAACACTGATGTGCTAGGTCAGTTCTCCCCAGTGTCTTCTCACCTAGCTTGGGACTGCAATCTGCTTCCTAGGGCTGTCCCATCATGTCTGCATTCATTCATTCCCAGTCCCACAACAAAGGAGTCTGAGAACTTGAGGAATGGTCAACTGTTCCTCCTCCATATACACATGAATCTCTTTAAAAAAATCAGAGCTCCATCTTAGCCCAAAGCAAGTAAAACCTCCCTTGCCAAATTATGACTTGACTTTTCAAATTGGTTGGGGGATTTCTTGAGCTCCCCTCCCCCTGGAAACTTTCCCCTTTCATTCCTGTGACCTTTCGTTTGTCTCAGGCACTAACATTGGATAATGCAGGCTTCCTGTGCCTTTAGGCCTTCACTAAGGTCTTTCAAGTGAACTACAAAGCTTTGAGGGGAAAACAGATAAAAAGCTTAGCATTGCAAATGAAGAAAGCTAAGCCTGGGTGGGGAAAAAAGAAAGCATTGGAAACAGGACTGAAGAAAGCCTGCTGCTGAGGTTATACTGCCCCAGTGAAAGCCAGCTGCCCAGCTCCAGCTGCTGGATGGCTTTGCTTACATGGCCAAGAGTAAGTCAAGGACAGGAGCTTGGCTGTCCTCCCTCCAGCTCCTGACAGCCTCACACAGCATCCTCAGCTGAGTAGGTTTTTCCACCAGCTTGATTGGTTTATTTTCTAATAAAGATAATAAATGCCATATAAAGAAACTATGAGACAGAAACTTTTTTTTTCCGGATGTCAGGGGAGACTTAAAAACTCATCAATGTGCTGAGAAGTGACAGTTGAGTATTAAGAACTAAATGAGACATCTCTATTACACTCTTCAAGGCTCAGGGGTCTTTGCAGAAAGAATGCAAGAGCCAAGGGATGGGGAAGAATGCTTTGGAATGCCATCTTCCAGGCACAATGAGGACTATACAATCCTGACCTTACAGTGGCTGCAGAAGACCTTCGAGAGATTGGGCCCATCAACATGCCATGGATGAGGGAGGAGGAAAAAAAAAGATGACATCAAAAAATTATGACCAGGGCACATTGTGTGTGTGGAGATTGTCAATAGATTTATTTATTTTAAAATATTTATTTATTTACTTGAGAGAGTGTGTGAGAGAATGAGAAAGAAAGCAGAGAGAGAGAAAAAGAGAGAGAGGGAGAGAACGAGCACCTCAGGGCCTCCAGCCACTGCAAATGAACTCCAGATACATGCACTGCTTTGCACATCTGACTTTAAGTGGACACTGGGGAATCAAACTGGGGTCCTTCTACTTTGTAGGCAAATGCAATCTCTCCAGCCCGATATACTTGTTTTTAAAAGAAAAGAAAACTTTAAAACTCTGAGACTCTGGGGTAGATGGCTCTGTAGGTAATGTGCTTGCTATGCAAACCTGAGGGTCTGAGTTCAGTTGCCCAGCACCCATGCAGTCTGGAAGCTTCAGGCTCAGTGAGAGGCCTTGTCTTGGAGAGTGTCAGAAACCAGTATGTCTCCACTTTTAAATTCTGATTGCCACTTTACAATCATGTCTCTTTCTCAGAAGTGACCCAGACTCCTCGTCTCAATTGTTAGTTCCCTGAAATGGTCCAAATCACCTGTCTAATTATCATTTCTCTGAATGGTCCCAGCCCTGAGAAAAGGTGGAACTCCCTGTAACCAAAGAATTCCAATGACCCCACCACGCAGCCCAATAAGAACCCCTTTAATCTGTAAGGGAAGTTGCTTCTGCTTCTTTCCTAACAGAGAGTAAGGCTATAATTTTTTGATGTCATCTTTTTTTTCCTCCTCCCTCATCCATGGAATGTTGATGGGCCCAATCTCTCGAAGGTCTTCTGCAGCCACTGTAAGGTCAGGAATGTATAGTCCTCATTGTGCCTGCAAGATGGCATTCCAAAGCATTCTTCCCCATCCCTTGGCTCTTGCATTCTTTCTGTTACCTCTTCTCTTACCTCTCTCCACCTTGACCTCTGGCTTTCACACACATGTGCACCCCACACATATAAACACACAAACACACTCACACACATATAAGAGAAAAGATATGAAAGAGAGGGGGGAAAGGAAAGAAGGAAGGGAGGGAAGGAAGGAAGGGAAGGAGGAAACTAAGACAAAACAAAACAAAACCCACAATTGGAAAATAAACGAGCAATACTGCACTTTCTTGAAGTTTAGGGTGATGCCCACGCCCAATGTAAAAAGCAGGAATGTTCTTGCGCTTGCAGTCTCTACTTATCTCGGGCCTAAGCTGCTTTTCCAGGAACAAACTGAGCCCTGACCCCAACCTGAGACTCTCCCTGGAGTGGGAGGTCACCTTTACTAGAATTCTAATCTAATCCTGACATTGTGGTTGGTCAAATTTAAGACCCCAGAACTTCCAGAGACAACCTACACCAGACCAATGAGCTATCTCTCTGGTTCACCT
Source organism: Zapus hudsonius (assembly GCA_004024765.1). Lineage (NCBI taxonomy): Eukaryota > Metazoa > Chordata > Mammalia > Rodentia > Dipodidae > Zapus > Zapus hudsonius. Next base: position 75,818 of record PVHP010001760.1, on the reverse strand, counting down.
GAGGTTTATAAATATAAGGAGAAGACAAATTGTTCTCTTGTCTTTCTTGGCTGGCCAGCTGAGATGCCTGAACCTCCGGTTTTTGGTAAGCCCCCCTCAACTCAGCCTGGTAGCTTAGACAGGGGGTCCCCTTCTTCTCCCACATGGCTTTTCCCCTCTCACCTCCCTCATGGTGGGAGCTCTCTGTATTTTCTCTTTTCTTCTCTTAATCTAATAAAGTATCTCTGAACCTTACCCTCTGGTATATGGATGTGATTCTTTTAAGTTCATAAGACAAGAATCCGGGGTACCCTAAATTTGTAGGTGTATTGACATATTGGTGTATTGGCAAAGGAACCTCAAAATTCCCCTTACATAATCATGCTGTCATTCTGGTATATATGATTAATCTATTTCTTCTGTGTGTATTTTTCAAATTGTAATCATGCTTTTCATTTTGCTTCATTTAAGCATCTCGTGCATTTGTTCAGCTTCCTGTACACAACCCTCTAGCAGCATCCCCTAGCAGCAGCATGGGAGGCACACACATGTGTGGCTGGGCCCTGCTCTGGGGCTGAGGTTTCTTCCAGCCTGACAGGTTCTACAGTGGCTAGAGGCTGCTTTAGCCCCAGGTTACTGTGTGTCATTCTGCCTTCTGGACCCTAGCTGGGACTCTACTTCCCTCCCTGGGCTACACTCAGGTAATGGAGCCATCACACACCCAATGAGGGTCCTGTCTTTCCTGGGTGTGAAGATCTTCCCCTCCTCTTCCCTTTTGCCCCAGCCCAGGCTCTTTCATCTCACTCTCCTTGGGAAAGTCTCCTTCACTGCCTCAAACCTTGATACTCTGCAGCTCAGAGGCAGGCCCAGGGAAAACTTCTTGGAGAAGTAGACACTACACAGTATATGCTCTGGGTTCCACTCTCAGCATGGCCCAAGACTTGCCCCATACACACAGAAACTTGGTTCCAGGCCCAGCCTTTCTGTCCAGTGTCACACTACACTATATCTCCTGGCCCTACAACACCACTTAGTTGATACATTTAAAAATATTTTATTTATTTATCAGAGAGAGAGAAAGAGCAAGGAGAGAAAGAGAGGAGAGAGAGAGAAGAACGGGCATGCCAGGGCCTCCAGACGCTGCAAATCAACTCTAGACACATAAGCCACCTTGTGCATCTGGCTTTACATGGATACTGGGGAATTGAACTCAGGTCCTTCTGCTTTTTAACCACTAAGCCATCTCTCCAGCCTCTTGGTACTTTTCTTTAGATAAGACACCAAACATCTAAGAAACACACCACATACAAATCATCTCATCCTCATGCCTACATTGCCTTCCATTTTTCTTTGCTTTTACATCTCTTTTCCTTATCTTTTCTCCCTTCTAACCTTGTTCTTTGGCCATCTCAGATTTCCTTTCCTCTCTGAGGGCTAGGCAGTCATCCACCAGGAGCTAAGCTAATTGATATATTTCTTGTAAACAGTCTAAAATTTGAGCAGACTCTCTGAAAGTGGAAATGCTCAGCACAAGACTAGGCTCTAGTGATGATGATGATGATATTCATGAACATAAGTCCTTGCTATATAGGGATGGAGAGGAAATTTCTTGACTAGCAGGTCACACTAAATTAACGCTGACATTTTATGTCACTGTACCTGAGAGAAGGAGAAAGGGAGGGAGAGAGGCAAGCATGAACTTGGTCCACTCATCCAACCACTGGGAGCACACAAGCTCTGTGATGGTTTGATCCAGGTGTCCCCCATAAACAAATGTGTTTTGAATGCTCAATTCCCAGCTGATGGAAGTTTTGGAATTAGAACTTTGTTGGAGATTTGTTGCTGAGAGCAGGCTTATGGATGATAGAGCCAGCTTCCCCTTGCCAGTGTTGAGTAAACTCTCCTGTTGGTGTCCACATTATGTTGGTCAGGAGGTGATGTCCCCTTCTGCTCATGCCACCATTTCCCTGCCATCATGGAGCTTTGCCTCGAGTCCATAAGCCAAAATAAACCCATTCCTCCACAAGCAGCTTTTAGATGGGTTCTTTCTGTGCAGCAATGAGAAAGCTGACTACAACAGTTTTGGTACCAGAGAGTGGGATGTGTTGTAGCTACCAGAACCCTGATTCTGTGGCCTTTGACCTTTTGGAACTGATATGCAAGAGGAATGTGGAAGGATTTGAAACCTCAGCCTAAGAGACTCAGTGCTGTGAATCCAGCTTGATGGACCATTCTGGTCACAGATGAAAGACCTGAATGTAGTAAGAACTATGAACTATGAGGTTTAGCTTATGAGGGTGAAAAAGAACTTTGTCAGGACTGTGCCAGAAGCAGTTTGTGTGAGAGGCTTGTTGCCTCTGCCTGTCTGTGTCCTGAGAACTTGTGCAGGATTGCTTAGCATGGAAATGGACTGGTGTGAGCAGATGGAGATGGCACAGAGAAATGAAATCTTTGGGCCAAAAAAGCTGCCTGTTCAGCTGCAATTGTTTGAAAGATTACAACCACTGAGATTGGGCCAGGTGATCTGCATTGGGACAGTAGAAGGGGCCTGAATGCTGAAGGAAGTTTCCTGCTCTTCAAAGTTGGCTTTATTCCCCACTAGATTAACAAGTTGGTAACCCACCTGTTACTATGGAGTATAACAAATTCAGGAAGAGAGGGTCATTGAATTTGTACCACATTTTTTGGCTACAGGCAGTGTGAAGCAGGTGTGTTGGACTGCCTGCATGGAGACCCAATGGAGCCATGAGGATGAACCGTGGGTTGCAGTGGAGACACAGTGAATGCCAGAACTACAGACGGTTGCCAAGGAGAGATGCCAGGATCAGATTAAGTTTTCCCAGACTGTGAGTAGACTAGCTGGAGGGATGGAATTGGAACTCCAAAGACCAGTCACTGGTTATTATGATACTTGGAGTTATAGAGCTTAATATTTTCCCTGTTTGTTTTAAATCTTTTATTGGTTCAATATGTTTTTGCCATGCCCAATGCTATCTTTTGCAATGTGAATGTTCTGTGTCATTATGGGTTTGTTTGTTTGTTTTGGTATTATGGCTCAGTTGAAAGAAAAACTGTGGGACTTTTGGAGTTGAGCTGAATGCATTGTGTCTGGCATCATGTATAATTATTAGTTTGTGGGGGCCAGGTGCAGACTGTGATGGTTTGATCCAAGTGTCCCCCACAAATGAGTATGTTTTGAATGCTCAACCCCCCCCAGATGATGGCAGTTTTGGAATTAGAACTTTGTTGGAGGTATGTTGTTGGGGGTGGGCTTATGGGTGATACAGCCAGCTTCTCCTTGCCAGTGTTTTGCATACTCTTCTGTTGCTATTTTCCACCTGATGTTGGCCAGGAGGTGATGTCCACCCCTCTGCTCATGCCATCATTTTCCCTGCCATCATGGAGCTTCCCCAAAGTCTGTTAGCCAAAATAAACCCAATCCTCCACAAGCTGCTTTTGGTTGAGTTCTTTCTGTGCAGCAGGAGAAAGCTGTCTGCAACACCTTCACCCTGATGCTGACTTACTGGAATTACCTGGGATGAAGGAGTTCTAGATCCTCAGATAACAGTCTCAGGACCAGTGATGGTCAGCATTCCAGCACTATAATGTGCTGTTTGACATGATTATATAGAAAAAAGTTGATGTTGGTTCACAGTTCTGGGAGTTACAGTCCATAACCAAGCAAAACCATTGCTTTGTGCGTTTCAAGTGGGGAACTGGATGTCAGTGACAGGAAGCATATAACAGAGCAACAGTCCCTTCATGACTAGGACACAAAAGAGAAAGGGGAAGGGGTGGGGTCCCACAAGCTACTTGGAGGCACACCCCCAATGACTTAAAGACCTCTCACAAGTGTCCTTGTAAAAGTTCTACCATCTCCTAATTGCACCAGTCAGGGGATCAAGCCATTAGCACATGAGCTTTTGTGGGACACTTAACTCTAGCAGAGAAGACTCTCAGGAGAGAGAATGAAGAGGTGATTAGTGGAGCTACTCATTACATGCATCCTATAGTTGAACCAGGGTCTCAAGCACCTTGCATGGGCTATTACACTAATCTGCACAGCAGCATTATATCATCCCTACCCTAGAGATGAAGAAACCGAGTCACTGAAACATGAAGCTAACTTGCTCAGATCATGCAGATTGTCAGTGCAAAGGCAAGTATGCGCACTTTGGGTATGAGCCAAGTTCTAGTTTCCTCTTTAACTTTTTTTAGGTTTAATTCCATCTATAAAGTGAAAATGATGCAAATAAAGCCAGAGTCATGTGACTATAGTTACATATATAAAAGTGCTCTGTAAACTAAGATGTACACTATGAAAATACCAGTTGGCATCTGTCCCAAAGTTTAGCTTCATTTTGGGACCAAGAGGGACTTTCTCTAAAGATCACAGAATGTTGGGGTTGGGAGATAGCTCAGATGTCAGCTAACACAATTTCCCGCTAAATTCAAGATAAGATTAGAATCATGGGAATGAAAGAGAGACTGATCTCCTGTCCTATAGGGACAATGACCTACCTAAGATGACACGGGAAAGCAGCAGAGCTGGAAATCAACCCCTGATTCCTGACCACTGTCCAGTCTCAATCTGTTACCGCTGATGGTTGTGTCCATCTATGTCCCCACTGGTAGATGCTGCCGCACACCTCCCACTATGCTTAACTGACACTCCCAGAACCTACTGTTGACCCATCAACTCTGATGGGTGTTAACATTTTTGTTCCCCATACAGCCAAGAAACTTTTAGAGAATGAAAAGGAAACACTACTAATAGTTACATAGTGGCATAGTGGAATGTGGGTGAACCAGGAAATTGGTAACCCTACTGATTCTGTGATTCTTCCAAGACATCCAAGATGGCACATGGGTTCTTCTAGGGTAGAAGTGCTAAGAAGTTGACTTGGTGATGAGCTTGTTGGGATCATCTTCCTACCAGCTCATTGACATCCCACTGGAAAGCCACGTGTATCTATTCTGTTGTCCTTGCCCTTCTTCTTTTTATGCTAAATAATTGTCTCTATAGTTGTTTAATGAACCAATTATAAATGTGCTCAGGCATCTTAAGGATGTTTACTCAATAATTACATGGGCTGCATCTGATTTCTTTTTTGGAAGATTAATGGACATTTTGTTTCTAGGTGTCAAAATTGAAAACCAAAGGTCTAGTTAGTGACAGAGTTCTCTGAGCAGAGGAACAGAGAGGGGTATTCTATTTCCTTCAGGCTCACCATGTCTGAACATGGTCATTACACAGGACAGAAAGTCATACCCACATGACAGGTAAGGCAGGAACATAGCTCTGGACAGAAAGCTTACACAGTAGCAGGTGCTTTCGGATGCTATTGGGCTCTACTGACTGCTGCCTAGGACTCCCATCTTAGAGCTCCATGGGGAGTCCAATTCTTTCCTCAAACAAGGTTTGAAACAAAGAGATATAAATACTGTCATAGTCAGCCACGTGCTGCTGCGATGAATCTCCAAACCAGGCACAGTTTGGGGAAGAAAGTACTTATTGAAATAACAGATCTAGGAGAAGTTCTAAAAATGAAGGAAAAGGCTGGCCCCCTTTCATAAATCCAAGCAGAGAGACAGAGCCAACACCAGCAGCCAGGGGAGGAAGGAAGACAGGTTTCCTTCCCCTCAAGCTTCCTTCCCTTCTGGAAGATCCACCCACTCAGGGGGAAGGGTTCACTCTGGAGAAGGGACCTCCTTCCTTCTCTAAAATCCCAAAAGGATTTTGTCAATCCTTTCTTCGGGCAAGCTCAGAGACCCACCCAAGATTACTGTGGATTACTACACAGGTCAAGTTGACAATAAACTTAACCATCACAAATACAATCTGAAACACCAAGTGTAGAAACTTCTAACCAGAGGTTAGAAGTATTCTGATTTCCTTTTATTTGTATTTTTTTGTTTTCTGGTGTTGGGGATAGAACTGGGGCCTATACATGATCTATACTGAGTTACCGCCATTTATTTTTATTTATTTTATTTTATTATATTAGCATCATTATTATTTGCTATACTTGGAATTGAACCAGAGTTTTGTGCATGCAGGCAAGATCTCTATCACTGAGCTACATCCCAAGCTCTTTTTTCACTTTTTATTTTGAGACAGGAGCTCACTAAATTGCCCAAACAGGCTTTGAACTTGTGATCCTCCTGCCTCAGCCTGCCAAGTAGCTTAGATTACAGCTCTGTGCCATCAGGCCAGACGTTCAATTTGCTCTCAAACACCTTTTTTTCCCCTTGCCCTTATGTTTTCTCTTTTACAAAACAATTTTTTTAAGTTATATAACTTCTAGTTGAACTGGGAATGTTATTCCCTAAAAGTGGTTGAAAGTCCAACTAACCACAGAAAAATACCACAACTCTAGCAAGCTTCTTGGTTAGCATTAAATTTCTGACCCTTTGGATTGAGACTATACAAACTTTATTCAATCGCAAGACTTCTTATTGCTGATGTGGACCTTTCCCCTGTTGTCTACTTTCTTGATGTTACAGTGATTTTAAACTAAATCTGCAAATCTGACTGCAACAACAGCTCCAGCCATGCAGTACGTGAGTGGCGGGGAAGCCACAGGGGCACCCCAGGTCCAGGGTTGTTTAAATAACATCAAATATAGAACATTATTTAACCCTCATGGACTCAAAATAGGTATGCTTTCTCCAGATGAGGAAACTAGATTTAGAGTTTAAGTCACTTTAAGAAACTGAGAGGGGGAGGCAGGTTAGAACAAATCTCAGATCTCTTCCCAACCCTGGCTATGTTCATCCTCTGGGCAGCTGACTGATGACTGGTAGGCATGTATATCCATCAGGAAGCCACAACCCAAGGTTTCAAAGTACATAAGGATGCCTCATAAGCCTTCTTCACAGAGCCCCTGCGAGCAAGACAAACATCTCTCCTGTTCTTTATTCAGAGGACACACTTAAAGGGACTTGGTTAATTTACGTCTCAACAGTGATACTCTCTCCTCACTTTGGGCCATATCACCTGAATCAAGACTGAGATTACCAGCCTCTACATGAAGTAAATTCAGTTGGTTAGAATACAACCCAGACTAATGATGGTGTCTCTTCATTGGGACACCAGCTCTGTCTAATGAAAGTCACCAAACAGCCCTCCCACCCTTCCCACCATCTCCATTACAGCCAAGGCAAGGGATAGGTGATGTCTCCCTTGGCCAATCTCTCACATAAATTAACAGTGACATCCGAGAGAAAAGCAACTTTCGAAAAGGACACAGAAACTAGCTTAGGAGAGAGGAGGGAGGGGTTCTTGGTGAAGCCACTCAGTCCCTTTCTACTCTGTGGCTCTTCATCTCCTGGTACTTATTCTCCTATGAAGTGCTCCCTGCCCACCAATATGTACACATACTATTTTGACTGTCACTAGGTACCGTACACAGCTGTGTGTGTCATCCCGCCACATGGAGGGAAAAGTAGCAAAGTGACCCCATTAGGAAAAACTTGGCAGCATCCAGAGCAAGGCTGAATAGATTAAGGCTGAATTGGAGCCCTGTGGGAGACACAGAGATGACTAGGAAGTGACCTTGCACAGGCAAGCTTTAGGCTGTGCCACCCACCAGGACATGTCTGTGAATTTGTAGCCCAGCCAGATTGCCTTTCTCCAGCATAGCTGGATTCAGAATCTCTTCAGTGATGAAGTATTGTACAGCCTTGAGAATTCCACTCTTCATTATTGTATCCAGCATGAACACCTACCTGCCCAGTGTGGCCTATGCTCATGAGATCACAGGCCATGTAACAACTGCCTCTGCTCCTAGTAACTGCTAGCACTGTGCACACCTTGGTTTCTGAGGTTACAGGATGCATAACACCTCCCCCCACCCACAAAACCCCACACCCTTCCCCAACACAGCACACAGACCTTGGGCCATGTACACCCTACCTAGCTGAGTTGTGATCACCTCAGTTACCTCATCCATGAATCAGCACTGAGGACCTCCATGAATGAACTTTAAACTACAAGTTAAGCCAAGCCAAGACCAGCAAAGATGAGAAAACAATACAAAGTACCAACCTAACTGCTCACCCAACATAGGTGTGTCAGAAAGACTTAATCAAGTAACTTTCTTCAGATACACAGGTCCCAATGCAAAAAAAAAAAAAAATACAAGTAATGTGAAAATCCAAGACAAGAAGTATTCTTTAGAAATTACCACAGTAATTACACAGTAATGATATCTATGAGAGCAACTTAGACAAAATTCTAGAAAAGTAAGCAAAAGAGCAATTATAAACATGTCCAAAGAATTCAAAGAGGACATGAATAAACTCCTGAATAAGTTCAAAGGGGACATAGATCATCTCCTGAATAAATTCCAAATGAAAACAAATAGCTGAATGACATAAGGAAGTCAATTCAGGTATAAAAATAGAATTCAATAAAGAACTAGAAATACTAAAAAAAACTGAAATAATACTGAAAATGAAAATTCAATGAGTGAAATAACAAACCCAGTGGAAAGTCTCACCAACTGACTGGATCATATAGAAGACAGAATATGAGGGCTTGAATACAAGGTAGAAGTGCTAGATCACTCAGTCAACATACCATAAATGTAGAAACAGAACACAGAGATCTTTGGAACAAAATGGAAAGACCAAATCTATGAATTATAGGCACAGAAGAAGAATTTCATGCCAAATGCACAGAAAATATTTTCACTAAAGTCACAGAAGAAAATTTCCCAAACTAAGGGAAAGAGAAGCCAATCCATGTACTAGAGCATAGAAAGCATCAGATAGATGGAGCCAGAAAACACACACACACACACACACACACACACACACACACACACACACGCCAATAAAACATTGTACAACTATTTTGCCAAAGAACATAGATGTACAAATTTCCAATAAAATATTTGCAAACTGAATTCAAGAACAGATTACCAAGATCATTTACCATGATCAAGTTGGATTCATTCCAGAGATGCAGTATTGCGGTCAGCTTTCTAGTTACTGCGCAGAAAGAACCCAAACAAAAGCGGCTTGCGGAGGAATGGGTTTATTTGGCTTACGGACTTGAGGGGAGACTCCATCCTGGCAGGGAAAACAATGGCATGAGCAGAGGGGTGGACATCACCTCCGCCACAGCACTGGAAATAGCGGCAGGAAGGTGTGCCAAATACTGGCAAGGGGAAGCTGGCTTATAACCCCCATAAGCCCGCCCCAGACAACACAGCTCCATCGAGGGTGTAGTTCCCGAACTGCCATCAGCTGAGCATTGATCACTGAGAACACATTCATTTGTTTGTGGGGGACACCTGGATCAAACTATGACATGCAGGGATACTAAACATATATCAACAATAAATGTAATTATCACATAAAAGAAAACAAGGACAGAAATTACATGAGCATTTCAAAAAAAGCAGAAAAGGCCTTTAACAAAACCCAATATCCTGTCATGATAAAAAAGCTCTCTCAACAAACTTATAGCCAAAAAACAAAACAAAACAAAAAAACCCTTCAAGGTCAAGGGTGCTCATTCTCCCTACTTCTATTCAACAAAATGCATTAAGTTTTAGCTCCAGGACTAAGAGTAGAAAAGGAAGTAAAAGGGATAAAGTAAAAGATGAAAGTAACACTAATCTATAAGCATAAATACAAATATTTAGAGAGCAATTTCATGGGGACAGAATATACATTATGACCTTCCCAGCCATTGGCTTTTGACTAAGTGCTCAGTTCTAGGTATGAATTCCCTCCTGTGGAGAGGGCCTCAAATCAGGCACAGGTGGGACAATAAATAAATAAATAAATACATAAATAAATAAATAAATAAATAAATAAAGACATCAAAGTAGAAGAGGTACTGGTTAGAAAGAAAGAATGGGTTCACTGGAAAGGGAAGGAGGACAAGAGAAGGTAATGGGTGGGGATTATGACCAAAATACATTATATACATATGTATGAAAATTTTCTACAAAAATTTTTCCAAAATGGATACACACAAGAAAGAATATCAAAGTATCCTTTTTTACAGATATGATTCATTACATAAAAAATCTTAAAGTTTTCACAAGAAAATTCCTAGAGCTGTTAAACATTTTCAGCAAAATGGCAGGCTATAAAATTAACATAAAAAATTAGTAGCCTTTCCAAATACCAATGACATACTGAGAAAGAAATGAGTCAAACAATCCCATTCACAATAGTCTTAAAAATTACTTTAGAATAAATGTAACCCAAGAAGAAAGACTTCTACAATTAAAACTCTAAACACTAAAGAAAGAACCCAAGGAAGATACTAGAAGGAAAGACCCCCCCCCCCATGCTCATGAACTGGAAGAATTAGTATTGTGAAAATGGTCATCCTACCAAAAGACATAAATAGGTCTAATGTAATCCAAAAACAAATTCCAGTACCATTCTTCACATAAAGAAAAAAAAATTTAACATACATATGGAAACACAAAAGACCTGAAATAGCTAAAGTAACACTGAGCAAAAATAATAGAAGCTAGAAGTATCACCACACCTAACTTCAAGTTACACTACAAAGCCATAGTAATAAGACCAACATGATACACACACACACACACACACACACACACACACACACACACACACACACACACACGTAGATCGGTGGAATAGAACAGAAGACCCAGATATAAGCTTGTGCTATAATCAGAGCTTAATAGGCCATTATGGTGGGAATTTAAAAGACCAGAAGGCTGAGTAAAATGTGGACAATGGGTGCTTTACTCATGGTGTTTCAGAGAGAAATATAGACCCTACCAGAAACTGGGCTAGAGGTAATTCATGTGACATTCTGGAAAAGAATCTGGAAGAATCTGGATGCATGTCCTAAGAACTTGAGCAAAGTTGAATTTGAGAGTAATGGATTACTGTGTTTGGTAGACGAAATTTTAAGACAGAGAAGTCTTGAGGCTGTGATTTGGCTTCCCTTCACTGCTCCTATTTGGATCTATAATGAAGAGGGGACAGAAAGAATGTAAGAGCTGGAGGATAGGGAGGAACCCCATGGAACTCTGTCATCCAGACATGACGTGGCCATTGCACTTATGAACTCACAGAAGCTGTGATTACCTGCACAAGACATGGATAATACAGGGCCAGCCACCATTTCCTCATAGAAGGTGAATGCACATAACAACCCTCCGCTCTCTGAGGAGCTAGGGGAGAGAGAGTCATTCTCTTTAGAGGTTAGTGGTGGGAAGTTCAGTGAGCCTAGTAAGAGGATAAGGGCAATAGGGACTGCACATGATAAAAATACAATACATACATATGAAATTATCAAAGAACAAATATAAAATAACCTACTGTGATAGTGACTTCTGATAGTCCTTAGATGACAGGAAGGGCCCTGGGGTGGGTGGGAAGCCTCTGGCCTGAGTTTCCTACTCTATTAAGTCCACAGTCCCATCATTCACTCTTGCCCAGGGCTATTTTATAAAATATAACCCTGTCCCTGGTTTGCTGTGTATATGTGTACTATTTCCATTGGGCCCACAGCTTTTGACACAGCACATTGGACTTTGGATTCAGGAGGTGGACAGTCCTGCTAGGGACTCTGCAAGTCCTTCTGAATAGGTAGAGGTAGTTGAGCAGAGGCCAGAGCTGGTTAGCAATAGGTGGCCAAGTCTCCACTGCCCCTGGCGTTCAGCTTTATGCAGGCAGATGAGTTCCTTGGATCAGGACTCCTTGTAGCTCATTTTACTTATAGGAAGTACCCTGCGAATTGGTGACCAGAGAGCTGTTTCCTGTTCTTCTAAGTCTTCTTCTCCCCTCTCAACCTCAATGCTCAAAATCTGGCTGGCTCCAATCAGCTCTTGCCTAAAAGGGCAAAAGTGTGGTGTGGACAGATACTGTCTTCCAGGATCCCTGATCCCCTCCAGCCTTACCTCAGTCAGGGACATTCTTTTAAAACCTGCTCTAAGGAAGGATTTGACATTAGTAACTTCCACTAAATTGTGTAATTAAATCCTAGAAGTCCCTCTTCCTGGGGTAACTGAACCAGCATGTTTATGTGTTTGTACCATCTGAAATGGCCCTTTTAGAGGTAGAAGGATGCATCATGCAGTCGGCACATGAAATACTTTGAAGGGCTTTATTAGAGCTCTGGATCAAGAGGCAATTCTAATCCAAGCAAATTAGCCTTGACGTTAGGGTTTGACACTCTGGGAAGCCAGTGGGGATCACACACTCCAGGGGTCAAAATGGAGATTTTAACTCAGAAAAGGGGCAGTAATTGTTTAAGCAATGTCCACTTCCTCCCTGCCTGTGACCCTGAGGAGGACAGACACTGCCCTGGGGCAGGTTACCACTAGATCCCCATTAGCTTGCCCAGACGTATGTTTCCTAGAAGAAAGCCTCCCCAGGAATTGACCCTGACCAGTCTTGTGCCAACCTGCACTATACGTGGGAGAGGTAGCCACTAATAGGGGGGCTGGGCCATAGTGACAAGTCTCCTGCTCAAAAGAACTCTCCAGTCAGTTCCTGAAGCCCTCAACATTTACACCACTCACGTCTTAAGGGCCCTCTCAAGGAGAAGCGATTTCTAACTGAATTAGTACATGCTGTTTCCTGGGAGGGAGCGTGCATTAGCACAGATTGGTGTCTCTGATTAAGCAATTTTTTGCTTCTCCTTTCTCATCTGCCAGGACTACCTAGAAGCCCAGGCACATCCTGTCAAGATAAAGAAGCACAGAAATTCAGGGCTTTTTGTTGTCAGAGGCTAACAGGGGCCACCAACACTGGGGAACTTTAAACAGGCCAGGACCAGGGCATTAGCAATTTCAAAGCACCCCACAGGACTATAACAGCAGTCCAAGAGGTGACCTGTGATCTAACCATGGGGTCTGCAGAACCTCCACTGAGGCCCACAGGTTTTGAAGCTGACCATCCCAAGACAGCCCTAGGTAGGAGCCGCAAATTAGAATGCTCCATACAAGGAGGGTTGTTCCCAGGGAGGTTCCACTTGGTTCCATGTCAGAGTGGCTTGAGCTCATCCTCGCTTGAGGGCCAGTGACCTCCATGCCACACTAATTGGCTCTACCGGCGCTGTGTGTGGTGTGTATGCACACACATTTTCAAGGGGGAAAGGAATATCTGCTGCAGGAGGCCTAGGGGAATGAGGACACTGGAGCCGAAGTAAGCAGCTCTGGGTTAGAAACCAATCACTGCTTCTCACTGGCCCACCCTGGGCTCTCTGCTTAGGGGTCCTCATTTCTAAAGGGCCATAATGGTAACACCTTTGTAATAGGTTTGTGATACGAATGTATACTAACCTTCCTCCTACACCTCTTCTGAATAACATTTCAAAAGCAGGGATGAGCTGTTTCGGGAGTCTTTGAGGAGGCACTGAGCCAGGATGGAAGGAGGTAGATACTGTGCTACAACCCTGACCCCAAGTATATGTGAGGATGTCCCGCCTTCCACAAGCACTTTCCCATGTAAGCCAGTCCCACCTCCTTCAAGAGGCTAGAAAGAAAAGCTGATGGTGGGCACGAAGTCACTAAGAGCACCAGAAGAATACATCAGGAAGATACATCAGGGATGCAACCAGCCCACAGTGTGCAAGAGAAGTCTGCTGACTAAGAAGCAAAGGAAAAACAACACGAGGCAGCCTATTCCTCTTGTGCCCAAGACATACTAGAATGCAAAGGCTTTGAGAAGCCCTGTAGCTAAGACATTGTGTGTGTGTGTGTGTGTGTGTGTGTGTGTGTGTGTGTGTGTAGACTGTGCACATGCATGTGTCCATGCAACAACTCTTTTGCTCACCTGTAGCCTGTGGTGGAACATCGAGTGCCCCCCTTCATCACAAACTTTCTTCAAAGAAGGGATCAGAGAGCCACCTCAGAGGCACCAGACAATGCTCACCACCTCAGATTACTTGTTGGGCTCATGGAGTCAGATGTTAGTCAGGATGTGCAGAATTCATGCTCCCCAGGCCTCTGCTCCAAGGCCCACAGCCGACTGCTCTGCGGACTTCTGTTACTTTGTTGCGCAGACACCCTGAGGCATGTGGCATGGGAGCCCGAAGCCCAGTGTTTCCTGTGTTTGTTCATATGCTCCTCCTTCCTGCCTTGTTCGCATTTCCTCCCTGATGGTCCTTACTTGTCTTTTTATCTTCTGTCCATTTCTTCGGAGAGGACAGCCACTCACTCACCTGTGGTTGGTGCTACAGCCACATTTACACTTGGTTGCCCAGGTTCCTAGTTCTGTCCTTGGTTCTTGTCATGGTCCCCCAGCTCCTCAAGGCCAGCTGCTCTCCTGAATAGAGTATCTCCTTTTCTTCTAAGAGGATATCTGCAGTGATTTCTTTAAGCCCATGAAAATCATCATCAGCAGCAGCAGCAGCAGGAGGAGGAGGAGGAGGAGGAACTCTGGCTTCATGGCACAGACCAAGTGGAGCAGCCTGGTCTCACTAGGGCGCAGCAGGCTTAGCCACCGGCACTCCCACCACAGGCTGCAGTGTGGACAGTGTGGAGAGTTCAACATGTTTTTATCTCAGAACGCTTACATCTCGAGGCACACTGGCTTTTGAAAGGCCAGTGGGTGGGAAGCCCTGACCTATGTAGAGTCCCAGTGGAACCCTGTACCATGTAACTCTCCCAGGGCCTTCTTCCTTTCAGTCCTCCACCAAGCACAAGTGGTTAAGATCTGGTCATCGGCAGGAAGCTGGTGTCCTTCCCATGGCTTATGAGAACCTTTGGATGACCTCAGTGAAACTCTTACTGCCAAGCTCAGAATCCATGCTGTGTAGGAAGAAGGTGTTTTAAAAGGCACTGGACCTGGAGTGATTGCCAAATAAGGAAAGAGCAAATCACATAATTCTAATAGGGCTGTGTTGATCCCTTTGTGCAGACAAAGAGAGCTGAGCTTAGAGAAGTTAAGCAACTTAGCCAAGGCCTCATAGCCAGCATAGGATGGAGCTGTGATGTGCACACTGGCCAGTCTAAGCCCTGAACCATACAGACCTTTGTATGGCACTCTTTCATACTAGAAACTGTTGGCAGTTGGGAGACACGTGGGAGGGAAAAACTTAAACATTGAACACTCTTTGCTTCTGAAGCATTTAGGCTATCACAGAAGAAGATAACTTTGTATTCAAACGATGAAAGAACAAAGCAGAGCCTAGGACAGATGGAAGGGAGCAGGTGCCCACTTGGTAAGTGAGCTGCATGAATGGCCTGTATTGGGGGCTAGGCCTTAAGAGACTAACAGGTTTCCATAGCTGAGAAGGCCAGGAAAGGCCTTCCACAATGCGAGAAAAAGCACAGAGGTGGGAGGGGTAGGGTGGCTTCTGTGATTCATGTTGTCCGCGTGAAATTGAGGGAGGGGCAGTGGGATTGGCAGAAATGAGGAAAGGGTCCACCCGAAGCCACTGTGAATCTCAGCAGTTTCGGAATCTAGCAGTGCATGGCAAGTGGTCTCCAGATAGTGGTGTGCTCTAGCAAGCTTGTCAAAATTTGGGCCAATAAACTAACCTTTCCAACTCAGTCCACTTTTTGACAGAGGGATAAATACATACATGTGACAATTCCCACAGCAAAGGGAGGGTGTGTCACTCACAATCATCACATTGTTTCTATCTGCCCTTCCATTGTTTTCAAAAGTTCACTGAGTGAACCCAAAAGCTCAAGGACCTCAAAATCATTTTCTGCCAGCCTATTAACTT
Source organism: Zapus hudsonius (assembly GCA_004024765.1). Taxonomy (NCBI): domain Eukaryota; kingdom Metazoa; phylum Chordata; class Mammalia; order Rodentia; family Dipodidae; genus Zapus; species Zapus hudsonius. The sequence continues at coordinate 60,151 of PVHP010001760.1, read as the reverse complement.
ATTATTAATTTCACCTTCATTCTAAGTTGTTAGATTTAGACAGAGTGGCCTGCTCTTCATTTTTTTTCTGAGATGTGTGCTCTTACTTATTTCTGTAGAGTGGTATGTCTGTACCTACTCAATAAATGAGAGAACCCAAGGTCAGGAGCTGAACTTCTCTCCAATACAGTATCCTCCTTCAGATCCCATCAGCATCATTAAATCCACTTCATAGGCACTTAAATAACTATTTGCATATTGATCAAGATATTTACTTATTCTCTGGTTCAAAAAGAGTGGAAATGATTTAGTGGACACTTAATATGGGCTGGAGATGGCCAAAATAAACTGGGTAAATGGCAGAGACTGGGCTGGAACCTGGGTCCACTTATTTATACCTTATTTTTCTTTCTTTTAAGGCCTGAAGCAGAATGCAGCCAAGTTTCCAGCCTATAGAGCTGCAGTTGGAGAGCTTGTCTCCTGGCCAGGCCAAAGGGTTCACAAAGTCTCTTCTTTCAGGGACTAGGGTTTAAGCTGTCACATTTAATAGGCACTGCCCCTTACCCTCAGGACCTGAGAAGACACCGCACTTAATGAAGTATAGCACACACACCTCAGTGTCTGACCTGTTTTTCTAAGATCCCTCCAGGAAACATTTGCACCCAGTACAGGAAGTCCCTTGAGCATGTGCCTAAAAACAAAGACTGGCACCATCAAGCCCCATGTTCCCTTAGGTGCCTACCTCCCAGGTGGTGTTTTTCAATTCTGCACTAAAAACAAGGTCAGCAGAATCTTGGCTTTGGTGACAAATGCCATTTAATTGTCCAAGAACAAATGTCAGAGAATGCAGGTATCCTTTGTCTCCAGGATACCAGGCTCAGAGAGTAAAGTGGGAGAAGCAGTACAATCAGTGGCAAATGGAACCTTCTGTTTACTCTAGTCCAGGTCCCCAAGACCAACCTAGGATAGCTTAGATGAGAGGAGGGGACACAGAGATGCTGGGACCTAATTGGAGCTCTGGCTATTGGGCTGGTTAAACACACCTGCTGGCCCTGAGCTCACCTTGCAATGAAGCTTGCTTGAATGTTGAGCTGGCCATGTGAGGATGCTCCATGGAGAAGCTGGTGATGGGACAGGACCTGTGCCAGGCTGGCATTCATTGTGACCCCAACATGAGCACACAGCTGGTTTCATCTGCTCTGTGTCTATATGTCAGCAGCATTTCAATACAGATGAGCTCTTTTATTATCATTCCCTGACTGTAGGAAACACAGCATCGAGCACACAAATCAATCAGTGTGCAATGGGCACTGGTACCCAAACGAGGAAAGGGACATCCAGGTTTGTAACGAAGATGAGTACACTCAGAAGGTTGTCAGCAGAGAGGACTACTAGATCAGATCCCCTCACTGCTCCCTTCTTCTCCCTAACAGATTCTTCACTTCAGGATCATTCACAGGAGTCAGCCCAGGCTGTCATCATTGCTGTGTTGAGGCTGACTTCACTGTCTGAGGTGGGCAAGCACACTCCAACAAGCCTATGCCCTGAGGTTCTGCTCAGGGGCAAGGTGAGTCTCACGCTGCATACAGGAATGGGATAGAAGTTGACTTCTTCTGGGATTGTGGATATTCTTCCTGGTCCTGCCTCCCAGCAAGGCCAAGGGAGAGCTGAAGTGACAGGAGCTGTATGTAGTGCTCCCATGGCATGAGAAGTGCTCTTCCTGAGGGTCTTCTGGCCTGAAGCATCAGGTACCCTGAGATGGGAGCTGGAAGGGGGTAGCAAGAAGAGGGTCTCACAACATGGGTGCCTGGGCCTGAGGTCAGGACCAAGGAGAAGGTTGCTCTGTGTCCCAGAAAGGCTTTTCCTGGCTCTTCATGGGAGCCCTAAAAGAGACTAGTCTAAGATAGATTCAGAGGCACAACAGAAGTCTCACAAGGTAGGCCTAGGGAGTCAGCCCACTGGGTTAATGCCCCCATCCACAGGGTTAAGAAAGCTTATTCTCACTGGTATTTACCTCAGTGCACTCAGGGATCTCTGGGGCATTGGTTTGAAAGGTAATGGGCCACTTTGTGGGCATGTGGAAGGGGCTAGTTTTCTGGCTTGCAGAGTTGTAGGAGGAGAAAGATGATGGAAAAATCCATGTTGTGGTAGAAGGCACAAGGAGAAATGAAGGCTAGGCACCATCCTGACAGCTGGAGTAAACTCCTGGAAATCACACACACGCACATGCATGCACATGTACACACGCACACACATGCACCCACATGTATGCACACATGTGTGGGAATACACATACATGAATGTAAACACATACACACACATACATTGATACATACAGTCCAGATACTTTCTAGGCATACTTTTGCTGGCTCACTTTTAGCTAACTATGCACAAAAGAATCCATGGAAATCATGACCTTTCATAGACATCACATACCAAGTTCCATTCTGGGATAGTTTCTTATATAAGGAGCCTCACTGACATCAGGAGTGGGGGGTATGGTAGGCCTTTCCATAGAAGACAGTCTCTGGAGAATGGGGTGGTGGGGCTGCTTCAAGATGCCCTGCACTGAGTGAGGAAGGCAGATCCTGCTATTACCATGATTGTGACTGGCCAAGCTGCACCGATCTGGAGAACGACCCTGCCCCTCTAGCAGAGCCTAAGAGATGCAGGATGAATGACGCCACCATTTGAGACTGGCAGCCACACAGAACCCAGAGTCTGAGAGAAGAAGCTGCCAGCTTTCTGAGGCCTGGCAGCTCGCAGGTAAGAGGATTCGCACTATCCAATAGGAAATGCTCCTGTATGCATTCCTGTCTCCTCGAGCCATCCTGCTCATCTGTCTCTCCCTTCCTCAGTTCTCCCTTCTGTCCTTCCTCCCTCTCCTGTCTGATCCTTTTTCTTTCTCTTCCCTACCCAGACAGCAATTCTGTGCAGCACACCTGAGTCACTTCCATGGCTGGCTCTGAGGTACATTTTGCACAAAGAAATGAACAGAGCAGGGAGACTAGATAAGCTAAAGGAGCAAGTCAACATCTGGAAGGAGGATTCAAAAGGGGAGAGAGATCCTAAAGGAAGAGAGAGAAGAGAAAAATGCCCAGTGATCAAGGAACCTAACTTCAAGAGGAAAAGTACCCATAAATCACAGATAATTTATGGGAAATACTCAGCACAATTGACAATAAAAATTAAAGATATGGGCAAAAGCTAAAGTAGGAGTCAGATGGAAATTGTACACATACCGCTCATACACTCTGGGTGAACACCCCTCAGAAGATAGTCTCAGGGGAGGCCAGACCATGGTGACAGCTTTGTTTCCATCCTCTTTGACTTCATCAAAAGCAGTCAGCCTAAGCTCAAAGATGGATAAAATAGGAGAAGGCCAGAGGAAGTCCAGGAAGGAAACATTTTGGTAGGTGACAATCTGCTTTTTATTTGATGTTGTAACTGTCACTCTGGAAATGTTTGGAAATGTTAACCTAAGGTTTCAACACATAATCCTTTGTATATGAAAACTGAAGATTTTTTTCCAGGTATAAGCCAGAGTTAAATATTTCCCAGTGCCTATGTAATGCCTGACTCAAAGTAGAGTACAAATCTGTTCCCAACAAGCCTATGCAACAGGAAATGGAGCCAGGAAATGGACCCAGAAGCTCACAGTGGCAAAGTGAGAGCCCTGGTCTCAAAAACAGAAGGTGGAAGAAGAGAACATATACCCTGAGGTTGTCCTCTGCCTCCATATGTGCACTGTGGTGAGCACGTCCACAGACACACATCATAAACATGCAGGCATGCAGACATATACACACATGCACACAAATTTAAAAAAGAAAATGAGTTTTATTTTAAAAAGTGAACTGAGGGACTGAGGAAATGACTTAGTGGATAAGAGCATTTTCTGTACAGGAATGAAGGCCTGAGATGGCCTCATTTGTCCTGAGTTTGTGCCATGTAAACCGTTGGGAAAAGCTCTGTATACTTATGACTCTGAGTCTTTAGGAGGCAAAGACCAGAGGATCTCTGGGGCTCACTGGTCAGTCAGTCTGAACAAAAATGTCACCTCGAGGTTCCATGAGAAACTTTGTCTCAAGGAACACAGAGCAGAGAAAGACACTCGATGGCTTCTTCTGGCCTCTGCAGCAGGGATTGCGCATCCACACATGCACATGTATACACAACACCAATCGCATTGCACATACAAACTCTACACTCTACATATACACACACAAAAGAAATATTTTTTAAAAAGTAAAATAAATCCAAGAGATCTATGAAATTAATAAAAGATATAATATATGTGTCATCAGAGTTCTAGAAGAAGAGAAAAAAATGAAGCTAAAAAAACTAATATGAGAAACAATTTCTGAAAACTTCTCAATTTAACAAGCAATATGAACCTACACAATATAGATGTTGAATAAACTCAAAACAAGATCAACCCAAAGAAATCCACACCACAGCACTTCATAGTCAAACCCTTGATAACTAACGCCAGTGAGAAGGTCTTAAAAGCAATGGAAGGGAAATGTACTTTATGTGGGAAAACAATACAAATGTCAGCAAAGAGATTTTTCATTAAAAGACATGGATGCCAGAAGGAGGTGGCATAACTTTGTTCAAGTGCCAAAGGAAAAGAATTGCCAACTCAAATCCAGTGGAAATATTTTTCGTGAGTAGAGGGGAAATAAAGGCTAAAGGAGCTTATATAGATTAAGGAAAATTAAGGGTAGGTCACACACAGACCTACCACAAAACAATGGTTAAAGGAAATTCTCTAAGCAGAAAATAAATTATTCTTTTGAACAAAGTTTATATACATATATATATTATCACCTCCTGGATTTTCTATAATACATTTGATGGCCAAAGCAAAACTCAAACTCTGATATGTAACTTCATGCATGTGGGGGAAATATCTAAGACAAGTATATTATAAATGAAGAAGAATAAAGGGAGATGATGCTTACACTTCATCTGAATGAAGAAAAGGTGAAAGTAATATCAGTGCCCTAATAAATATAATACTTATGCACAGGTAACATAATATTTAGAGCTATATACAGAGATGCACTCAGAAATTCTAGAGATATATCTTTAGCTAGAGAAACTTCTCTTTTTCAGATGTGGTGACCACTGGGATAACACAAAAGACACCATAGTGCTGAGAAGAAATGACAGTGGAGTGTTCAGCACTGGACATCACACTTCCTAAGGTAAAGGAAGGGTAGGACTTACAACAAAAACTTCCGGACACAACAAGGCCTTAATATTCATGACTTCACAGTACCTGTAATACCTACACAAAATGGGAGGGAAAAATGACGGCACCGATACAAAACAGAGACAAATTGAGAGGGGGAAGAGATATAAGGGAGGATGGGGAGGGAATCATAATGGATTATGGTCTATAATTATGGGGGCTATCAATAAAAAGTTTAAAAAATTCTAGAGATAAATAAAAATGGAGTCCTAAAAAATGTTAAAATAATCTTCAGAAAGTCAAGAAAAGTCATTTCTGTACCATTCCTGAAGTGACAAAATTATAGGAATGAAGCATAGGTTAAGTGTTTGCCGAGAGCTAGGGATGGAGAGGTGGAATGGGTGAGTGACCAGGTAGCACAAGGAAGTTTCCTGCATCTCTGCATCCTGGCTATCAGTGTTACAACCAAAACAAGATAACAGGAGACCAAACTATACACATACATACCAACTGCAGTTTCCAACTTTTTGTTTTATACCACAGCTATGCCAGATGTCACTATTAGGGGAAACTGAGGGAAGGGCATGGGAGACCTCTCTGTACTCTCTGAAATTTCCTATAAATCCATAATTGTTCAAAAACTAGGGCATTAGGGAGATGACTGAACACTTAAAGGCACTTGCATGCAAACCTGCCTGCCCAAGTTTTATTCCCCAGCACCCACGTAAAGCCAGATTTAAAGTGGCCCAATGCACCTATGCCCCGCCCCCAGACCTTCCCTCAAGGTCACAAGTGACTCACTCAGCAGGTATCTGCACAAAGTAGTGAGCATTTTATGTATACATTATTACCATTTCCAGGGGGAAATGAGGTCAGTGGCACTGTGTGCAGTTCATTCATAAGAGGAGGAATCGTCTTTTTGGAGCCCTAGCTCGGGGCACATGAACACGTCAGTCCTCTTGTGTGACTGGAAATAAGAACTGAGTTCCACAGCCTAGCAAGTCCTTGGGGCAGCAGCACAGTATCTACACATAAAGTCATCTTTGCTCTCTAGTGACAGAGACAAGTCTTCTCACATGGCCCTGAGAGGCCAGCACACACACCTCGCACTCACTTGGGAGCTGTGGTGTTAGGAGGAGGGAGGGGGAGACCCTTCAGGTTGCACGAGTCATCTTCTCATCTGTTATTCACCATAGTCATACTAATCATGCAGTGCCAATACAGCTATAAATTATCTTGTCTCTCAGCAGCCACTAGCAGTGATGAAAGCTGTCATTTTATCAAAAAAGTTTAATTAAAGGGGGAAAAAAGTTAGGGAAGGAAAAGTAGCTTATGGCAGCCCAGACCCTCCACAGTCTCAGAGACACAAAGGGCATGCAAAGTGAGGTCCTGAACAAGGTTTAAAAAGCCACCTCCCTATTCAGCCCTGCCTCTAACACTATACCCTTGCTGCCCACCCTACAAGTGGGCGTTGTAATGCTGTAGGTAGGCAGGCATAGTGGGCATGGTGGGAATTGGAAGGAAAGACCCCCCCCATCTTCCATCGCCTTAGTAACATGGCTCATGCATAGGACTTACAACACCATATGGGAGGCAGGACACTAGAAACATCATCACTTTTATTCAGACTCATCAAGAGAAGAGCTACTTCTTCCTGGCCCTGGGTTGGTGGGTTCAGTTATCTCCCCTAAGAGTTCAATTAAGCATGTCGATTCAGCTGGGCAAGGGACCACACCTCACCTAAAGACATGCTGAGGAGGTGGGAAGAATAATTACTCCCTTGATATAATACACACACACACACACACACACACACACACACACACACACACACACACACACACCTCTTCCCAGAAGCCCTCTCAGTTGCTTACAGATAGGTCCTCAGCACTAGGCCTGCCTGCTTTTCTGAGTTGTAACTTAAAAAGTGTAATCTTTTCTTTCCTCCTTTCTCTCTCCTCTTTAGATGCTGGTGGAAATCCCAAGTATATTTGCCCTGACATTCTGGGGCTCTTTTACTTTTTTTTCTCAATAAAAGTCCTTTGCTCACTCCTCATAATCTATGTACCTAACTCACTCTTCATGGTTGGGAGACAAGGACAGTAGGAAAATTTGCAACACCATGACACAGTGCTAGTCAGCCACAGTCCAAGACCAGGATCAGAAATCCAAGCTGTGACTCTGCAGATGGATGTGCCTGGCCTTCCCTCTGGGGGGGGGGGACACCAGGCAGAAAGAGCTAAGGGCATGAAAGCCGGCTGCATCTGGGAAAGGCTGAGAAGACTGTAGCTTGTCCCTTGTTACTCCAGGACTGCAGCTTGGCCACTTGCATCTCTAAGCTGCCACCTATACACCTATCTGCTCTCCTCCCCCCACCCCATGATGGAATCCCAAGTCCCCTCAAAATGAAGCTGTCTCTTTAAACTCTCAACCGTATCAAAACCAAACAAAACCTTGTTTCTCACAGTCACATGGGTGATAATCATTTAATGGATGTATTATTCACAAGGTCTTATAACTGACAATGACCTAAATCATGACCCTAGGAATAACCTTGAAGGGTTGAGGATGGAGATAGGACTTCAAAGGCTTCCACTGGCACTGGAGCACCCCTGGCTGGCTCTAAGCAAAAGTGCACCTTGCTTCTGGCGAGGACACCCAGACCTTTGTTTATCTCCAGTGAACACCTTAAGGTCTACAGATGCATTTCACATGGGAAGTGGGTAGGGCCAGCCTTACAAGTCCCACCTCACAGACTCAGAACCAATAAATGTCTTGGCTGAGAGCTTGCTAGTAGTGGCAGAGAGACCTGGGCTTAAGTCCTTTCCTTTCCACATTCATTTGCCTCGTGGTTCTCGTCTGGAAGACGTGGAGGAAGATGCACAATGAGAAGGGCAAACTTTAGCCCTTTCTTCACACATACAAAAAATAAGTACTTCTGTCCCCAACTCTAACAATGTTGATCATGAAACTTCTAGTGATTCATGAAGTAGGACAAGGCTGTGGTCAGAATAAAGAGGCTCCAGGGGGCTCTGAGGTCAAGGCACTTGCCTGTAAGGCCTAACAACCCAGATCTGATTCCCTAAGTACCCACGTAAAGCTAGATGTACAATGTGGATCATGGCCTTGAACTCAAGGTGATCCTCCTACCTCTGCCTACTGAGTGGTGGAAATAAAGGTGTGCACTATCATGCCCAGCTGGGCAAAGTACTTTGTGACATGTTATTAGGGTATAGACAAGGTCACTAAGGTTCAACAAGGTCAAGTCATACATACTTGCAGTGGAGCCACTCAGATGTTCTGCCCCAGTAATGAGAAGATAACTGCTGAAATGTCATTGACATTTGTTGTAATCCTGCATCATGTGGCAAGAGCAGAGTAACACCTCTCAGATGACCCCCCACCTCCTGCGGTTGTCACGGCCTCACAACCACTCCTGGGCGCTTTTACCTGACTTACTCCTGCTATGACGCTGGAAGCCTATAGTCCTGCACAGCTGCTGTGGAGTGACGAGGGAGGGGTGGGCCTGTCACTCAAATGAGCTCCCACATATACCCATGCGCATAGTGAACTAGTCCCCATTGTACAACTCACAGACTGCTAGAAACTCCAGACAAATAAAACAAAACAAACAAGCAACAACAATAAAAAAAAACAGAAAAATATAGCATGTTTGTATTTCTTAGATGTAACATTCTACCATTTCCATGTTGAAGTCTGGAAATAATTGTAGGTGAGCATGGTGATTCTTAACCCAGACATACTGCTGACCCTTAGAAGGTGACTTGTGACCACAATGCAGTTTTAAGCAAAACCAAAACAAAACAAAAACTATACATGTTAATAACTGTGTTTTCTAGGGAAGTGTGAAAGCTTTAATCAGATATTGAAGAAGGTTCATGAAGAACAAATGGTTGCAGACTACTACCAGGCGGAAAGCTGTATGGCCCAAAGGATGCAGCTGAAGAGAGACGGTGACCACAGTGCAGCAGCTTTCACAGGCCTCCAACCCTGACTTCAAGGGACCCGATTCCTAGGCTGAGATTCTCCAACAGTTTGCTTTTATGAAGTGTTCACATACTTCTGAATGGGATGGTTCAGCCAAGCTTGGACCCATGCCCTTGGAAAACCACTATTGAAACATTAAAGAGTAGAAAAAGCCCAGCTCACGCCAGAGCTCTGGGCCAGGAGGAAGCTGCTGTGTGGCCACAGGCTGGGGGCTGCTAGGTTCCTAGAAAATTTAGTAGGTGGTGACAGGGCTAGTCCTGGTAATAACAACTCACCCTGTTCACAGGGGCCCTCGGGTTCAGGAGCTGTGTCTTGAAGGACCACAAGGTCTATGCAGCAAGCCATTGAGTTTTTCTCCACATCCTGCCGCTGCGGTCGTCATGGCCTCACAACCACTCCTGGGTGTTGCTACCTGACTTACTCCTGCTATGACACTGGAAGCCTGTTGTCCTGCACAGCTGCTGTGGAGTGACGAGGGCAGAGGTTGGCAAGCCCAGCTGACTCCAAGCTCAAAACATTCCCCAGGCCACAGACCCCATCTGACCTGGATTGTTCTTTTTATCCCCAACCACAAAAGGAGAGAAATATTTCTACATCTTCTTGGGTAGACATCTGTACCCTTAGACCAAGAAATGAGCTAGAAACCACTTTGATGATGATATATGTAGAAATAATTAAGCTGCAGATATTCCAACATTTTCCACTGTGATGCCTCTCATTACCTCTCTTTCAAAAGACCTAGAACATAGACACATGTCACTGAAGCATCTACAACCCAATCCAGGCAGAACCGCATACGCTCCCCAAAACATCGAAGCCTTTGTATTCAAGTGGGATATTGGACCCAAAGTCTAAGACTGTACAAAAGATACCATTCACATACCCTTCAATTGGCCCCCACCTGTACAGCCTGAGTTCAAAATCAGGAGAACAGACCACAATGAAGGGGCCCTTGGCTCCAGTAAACCACCAGAATCTCCTTACTGTGGGCCTTGACAAATCAGTCTCTGAAAACAGGACCCTAATAACAGGTTCTGGCTCTTGCAGTTTCAGTAAGACACATGTCAGCTTGCACTGTAAGCTCTCAGTGGGAGACAGATGTTGGCAGGAGAGCTGCTTGTGTGGCTCAGGTCTGCACTAAGGTGAATGAAAAAGAGAAAGTCAAGTTCAGTGCCCTGCCGACTGCCTGCCTTTCCTAAGTCATGTTTCATGAATGGACCCTGGGGTTTCACCCTGTGAGGAATATGAGAGAGAATTCAGAGCAACAGGAAAGATGCAGCTATTCCCAGAAAATCCATCCATTAGGGGCACACAGATTCCTGTTGTCTTTAATGCCTCTGTGTGTAGGGGGGGAGGGGTGTCCTTTTCCTATTTATTCTGCTAAATAAGGCTGGAAGTTTTACATGAATATGTCACTAAGAAGTGAAAACAGAAAACAACATAAAATGCACAAAATTAGACAAGCTGATAGAGCAGAATTTGGGTTGCAACTGAGCCAAAGCCCCCTGGTAGACTATCCTTGCAGATGGAACTACAATAGGCATGGATGACCCTAAGCCCTGGTGCTTCTCACTGATGCAGGCTGAGTTGGTACTGCTTGTTGCATTTTTCTCCACATGTGTAGCCCTTCCTGCTCTGTTCCACCTCCTTCCCCCAAACCCACCAGAACCCACCCAACATTTCCCAGTATTGAAAATTCTTCATTGACATATTCAGTAAATGAGGTGACATCATTCTACCAAGAGAGAAGATGTATGTTCTCTCTAGGCAACACAGGATTTTATAATTTTTAAGCAGATTTAATGTTTAAAGGTCTACCTGGAAGGCCTCAGATTTATTTTGCCTCTTCCTTATGGATCAAAGAATGAAGAACTTTTTATTTATTTATTAGTCACACCTTTCCCCCAGGCACTGGATTCTAATGCCTGTATTTATCATGGCTGATCCAAGTTTATCCTGTGAGATAGGCGCATGCCCCATGTTCACAACAAAGAGAGACCTCATCAGAAGCACAGAGAGAGAGAGAGAGAGAGAGAGAGGGTTACACTGGACCCTGGACTCCAAATGAACCGCTTGGAGTCTGGGAAGATTGGAGTCTGGGAAGATTAGGCTGCTTCTCTCCCAGTCCAATTCAGAGATGCAGCCCTTCCCCACAGAGTTGTACATGATAGAACTTTAGATCTCCTGCCCTAATAGGTAAGAAAACCAGGACCCACAAGAGTTTAAACTTGAGAGAATAAGTGACCAAATATCTGTAGGGCATATGTCATAGCCGTTTGACATACATGGTTTAATAACACTGCAAAGAATTTCTGCCCTCTCCTACAGGTGAGAATTCGGTTCAGAGGAGTTCAGTGGTTTGCCTCAAACATAAAGCAAGGAGCAAAGGAGTGCTGTAATTACCTTCTCATTGCTGCCACAAACACCTGACCCAAAGCAGCTGATGGCAGGACAGTTTCTATTTTGGCTTGCAGTCTTGAGAGGAGGCTTCATGATGACAGGGGAAAGCATGGCATGAGCAGAGGCTGGACATCACCTCTGCCCCAGCAGGTGCAAAATAGCAGCAAGAGAGTGAGACAAACTCTAGTAATGGGGATCTGGCTGTAACATTCCTAAAACTGCCCCCAACAACACACTTCTTCTAGCAAGGCTCCATCTCCCAAACGTCCATCAGTTTGGAACCAAGCATTAAGAACACATGAGTTTATGGAGGACACCTAATTCAAACCAACACAAAGTGAGATCTGGGCTCCTGTATACTAGCTTACTGCTGGGAAATGTATTTCTCTAGAGGAAGAGATGTTGAGGGGCCAGTCCAGCCGAACACAGGCACACTGTCCATGGCTCGTGCTAGCTTGTCCTTCCTCGGCTCAGCTGGTGGTCACTGAAGAGGCCTCTTCAGCCAAGCTGCATGTTCTTCTGTCTTCCAGGCAGCTTCTACTGTGACAGTGTCTAGGAGCCTTACCTCTTCTAATAAGCTCATGTTTTGGTAGAAGCTGAAGTTGCATCCTTAACTTCTGGCTGTGAGGCAGGGCAGTGCTCTGTGTCGTTAATTCAGAAGATGCTACTGGAGTTAGCTGAAGGGAAGGTGTCTGTTTATGGACCTGAAAAGTGGGAAGGGTTTCACTGCACTAATACTAATACTAAAAGGTTAATAACTAACTGAAGCCACAGATTCTAACTGCACAGATTTTCCCAGGTCATTCATCCAATGAGCTCTCAGGTAAAGGCTGGTACCCATGGTGGAGGCAGAAGATTGCAAACAAGTGCCTGCCCTAGTGAACACTTTCTCTGGCTTGAGTTCAAGTCCTTATGTACACAGAACAATGCAAAAAGAAAGACAAAGCTGTTACATTTTAAAACACAAGTTTCTTAGAGACATAAAATCATCCAAAAGGTAGAGATGAATGGGAAAGTGGCTTAGGGAAAAAATGAAAAGTGGGCTTTGGACCTTGCTTGATACAATGGTCTCTCAGAAACACACCATGCTTGATACAATGGTCTCTCAGAAACACACCACTACCTAATGAATGGACCCAAGGAGCTGGGGGATCAGATGGTCATTCTTCCTATTGTTGACAAGACCTGCTTCAAAGACCCAGGCAGGCAGGAAGCTAATAGGGCCCCTGTAGCTTCCTGGAAGAGGCTACATTGCTAAATTTTTCTACTGAGTATGTATCTTTAAAAAAGAAATTAAGTTACTGTAGATATGAAAAGGCTAATTATCCTGATGGAAATAGGTATGGTGGTAGCTATGAAAAGACTATGAATAGATACTTGTCAGAAATAACCCACGTATTTACATTTCTCTTTTTCTCTTTTGTTTCACATCATGGAACAATTTATTACAGGCCAGTGTCTGGGAAAATGTTGACTTTAAAATGATCAGAGTTCTTCAGCCCAATGATAAAATGATAAAAATATCCCTTGGCTTTCTTTACTTTAGAATTGGATTTGGAAACCGATAACACAGATATCATGTTAAATTTTAAACAGCAGGACTGGGAAGACAATGAAGTATGGTGGAATCTTGAGCAAGGCTATCTAGCTAAGGCCCTGGACGCAATGGGGGTGCTCTAAATCTGGGCTATCCAATATGACAGCCACTACCCACATGGCCATCAAGTACTTGACATACTGCCAGTACCACTGAGGAACTGAATTGTAAATTTCATTTAATTTCCTTTTTATGAGGCAGGTCTTACTCTAGACAAGACTGACCTGGAACTGACTCCGAAGCCCAGGCTGGCATCCAACTCTCAGCAATCCTACTTCTGCCTCTTAATGCTGGGATTATAGGCGTGAGCCATGAGGTCTGGTTAAATTTCACTTAATTTTAATTAGTTGGACCTTAAACAGCAGCATTTGGCTAGTGGCCAGTCCGCTGCATAGCACAAATATTTGAAATTTAAAAAAATGATGTCCCTCTCTCTCTCTCTTTTTTTTTTTTACTAATACTCAGAGTAGATGTTCTTTATTACTATAAAATGGACTTTATTAAAACTTCATTAACCTTGAAAAGGAAATTCTTTACATTAAGCTCATCCTTTCGTCTCAACTTCCTTCTTAATTTCAAACAACACTGTTTCTTAAAATTCCTCATTGCTATCCCTTTAGTCATAAATTCTGCCCCATCTTTTACTAAAGCTGCTCTTCTAAAGTTCCCCAAGTGATCATCTAATTCTGAGACTTAGCAGCCATATTTTGGTCACCTCTTGCGTCACTGAGCACCCTCCTCTAGCCTGTCCCTCTCTCCTGACCTCCCTGAGAGTTCCTTAGGTTGTTTCCCCCACCTATCTGTTTATTCCTATTGAACAGCTTTTCATGGGATCAGACATTTTTTAAAGATCAACCCTGGCTTCCCAAGTTCTCTTGTGCCACAGTTGTTTCCTGAATAAATACATCCATGCTATTAGACATTCCACTGATGAATTAATACTGCTGACACTGACATGAATCTGTCCCCTAACCCTAGACCCACAGGTATCAACTCTTAATGGGTGAGGGTCTCCATGTGGATGTACCGCTAGCTCCTAAATACATGCCTCAAAGAGCCTTCAGTGATATCAGGCTACCATGTCTCCTCTGCCAGGGAAAGCCTCTGGGTTGGCTTCCCCCTTTCAGTTGATTCCTACTCTCTCTCTCTCTCTCTCTCTCTCTCTCTCTCTCTCTCTCTCTCTCTATATATATATATATATATATATATATATATATATATATATATATCTTATACTTGAATACATACAAAAACACAAATAGTTCCTGCCTCCAAAATGCTCAACCTCCTTAGTGGGCTCTGATCTATTCCCTAGTATGTTCTCCCCCATCCTGTTAAACACATTCTTCATGTTACCCTCCCTCCTTAGGCCTGAGGACTCCTAATCACTCATTATGTTGGTCAGCTTTTCACCACTACAACAAATATCCAAAAAAAAATCCATTTATCAGGGGGATGGTTTATTGTGGCTCACAGTTTCAGTTCTGGTCCAGAGTTGCCTGACTCTGGTCCTCTGGACCTGTGGTAGCTCAGCATACCATGGCAGAAGCATGTGTCAGATGAGATATGCCCACCTCATGGTGGTCAGAAAACAAAGAGAGAAACAGGAAAGGCCAAGGTCCCAGTGAGCTAACTCCTTCCCATTAGGCCCCACCTTCTAAAGGTTCAACTATTTCCCAAGAATGCCACAGATTGAGGAGCAAACCTTCAACATAGGGACTTTTGGGGGACACTTCCAAACCATAGTATTCCTTAAAGTGCTCACAGCTCCTCCTCTGATTCTTAAGCCCTTCCAACCTAGTCACTTCTGCTTTATCCCCAAAGCCGCATGCTCATCAAGCTATTGCTATCACAGCTTAGCAAACTGCATTTTGGAAAATTTTATTTATGTCTCTCTTCCCCAACAGACTTTTAAAAATAATTTTATTGATTATTTATGAGAGAGAGAGAGAGAGAGAGAGAGAGAGAGAGAGAGAGAGAGAGAGAGAATGTGAATGGGCACACCAGGGCCTCCTGCTACTGAAAATGAACTCCAGATACATGTGTTACTTTGTGTATATGGTTTTATGTGGGTCCTGGGGAATCAAACCCAGGCCATCAGGTTTTACAAGCAAGCATGCACCTTTAATCACTGAGTCATCTCTCCAGATACTTCCAAGAGATGTTTAAGGCAAGGAATATATCTTATTCACCTTTGGTCCCAGTAGGTGGAACAATCTTATCCTACAGTGAGTGCTCAGTGACTAGCCCCAAATATCAAGCACCAGCCAAAAAGAGGCTTTCAGCTCTTCTAATTATATCCATCACATGTAGGGTGACCATATGTCCTGTCCAGTCCAGGACACTCTTCATGAACACCAGCTGCTCTAGTGCCCTATTTGGTGAAGGGTCCCTTTCATTCTTACAACTATCCCCACTTAAGTGCTAAATTATATAGTCATCTTTATCATAAGGCCTGGGTGTGGGAGTCTTTCATGAAGAAATCTTAATGAAGACCCATTGATAAAGAGATTGAAAATGGGACTTCCTGGAAGTAAAGCAAGGGTCAGATGACCCCTCCAAATCAACTCCAGTAATAAGCTTCCAGGAGTCTAGGATTTCTAGAAGTATTTTTGAGAGAAGCTATAATAAAAATTAAAGGCTGGAGAGATAGCTCAGAGGTTAAGGCACTTGCCTGCAAAGCCTAACAACCTAGGTTTGATTCCCCAGTACCACATAAAGCCAGATGCACAGGGAGGTACATGCATCAGGAGTTTGTTTGCAGTGGATATAGGTCCTTTTGAGCCCATCCCTTCCCCCTGGCTTGCAAATAAATAAATAAATAAATATTTTTTTTAAATTCAGCCACTTTAATTTCCTCATCCTGGGAATAGAAGACACCATAAGGAGTTTTCTGTAAATACTGATAAATGAGATATAAGATAGGAAGAAGCTAGACATAAATATTCAAGCTGTTCGAGCTAGCCCAGGAAAGACTGAAGAACAGAATGACCACCACAGGAGTTAAAGAGAATATGAGTGGGTATGCAGACAACAGAGCATGAACACACTGAAACTGCCTCCCAGAGGCTGGTGATAGAAGGTTTATTCAACAAAATATATCTGTCAATGAAAAGAAAACTGAAAGCCCAAAGTGTGGACAACTGGGAAGCAACAAGCATTCTGTAGAAGTAGCTATCAATGAGATGAGGATAACCCAGAAATGTCTCCAGATGTTCATCAGGTTAGACATGGGTAGTTATAAAATGACATACGGCATTGGTTACTATAAAAGGTCATTCTCCTTCACTCACAGAGGCAGGGTAGCAATCTTCCTCTTTGCTCACTAGCTTTGCTCTCCTACTTTAACTGCTGAGCCATCTCTCCAGCCTGAGTTTGACTTCTTTAAGTTCCACATGAAAGTGTAGTATGTTCTAATTCTCAGATCCATTCCTTTCTATCCATCCCAACAGCCTCTTCCCTATAAAAAACATGGTCTCTTGTTTGGTCTCCTGGACCACTGCTCTAAGTATTCTAATAAAGATCTGAGAGAGGAACTTCTTAGGTCTGCTGTGATGGCGTCTCGCTGCTCTGATCTCTGACAGCCTAAACCTTTGAAGATGATTTGCAAAACCCCTCTTGTCCTGTCCCCTGACTGGGTCTCCAGGGCAGCTGTCCTCATTCACAGGGCTACACAGCAGTGTCTTTCTATTGCTTAATGTTGCTGAGTTCCTCTGGTCCTGGAGCCCTCACACAAGATCTTCCAGTTGCATTGAATACCTTTCCACCTTCCTCTTTGCCTCAGGAGTCAGCCCTGAGATTCACCTTCTCTGGGAAGTCTTCATGAAGGAGGAGGCAGAAGTAAGAAGAGCCGCATGCAGGACAGAGTGTTGAGTTGAGGTTCAAAGATTAACGGGAAAGCTGTGTAAGGAGGCAATGGGTGTCTAGGCAGAAGAATCAGTGTGTCATAGAGTGAGAACACAAAAAAGGAATAACATGATGTATTTGGGCTACCATGGGTGGTTGTGGGTAACTGAATAGAAGAAAGCTGAGGTAGAAGACAGGGTTTCTTAGAGAAGAGGAGAGAGAGGAAGACAGGAGCCAGATGCTGGCTGGAGCTTGTCAACTCAGACTACCAGTTAGAATCAATTGAGGGAGGGGGATTTTAAAATTATGTCAAGTTCTAAGCTCCTCCCAGAGGTGTAAATGTTTAATGACTGTGCATAGATGAATGCATGTGTGTGCATGAGTATGAACTGATTTGTAGCATTTGATAATCTCCCTGGTATAAATGTTTCCAATGTGGAAGCTACAGATGAGAAGCGGAGCTGGCGCTGTTATATATATGTTCACCCTACAAATTCCATCAGGAGAGAGGACAGGGCACTCACGGAGAGCAATGCTTTGTTCCTGCCTGCCGTGGGTATCCAAGACACTGTGGTGTCTGGGCAGGCCATCTTCCCACCCGTAGAGGCAGATGGAGCAGATCCCCCAGCCTTTTCCAGCCCGAGACTAGCTCCACCCAGCCCTGCAGCTTGCTAATATCACCTCTTTCTTAACTTCCTCTGTGACTCATACTACAACCTGTTATGTGTAGAAAGGCTCATTTGCTCTGGGAACCCAGACTGCATCTTTGTTCTCGGCTGATAAAATCAATTTTCATCTTTAAGGAAGGCACTGTTTATTTCTCCAACTCTCTTTTGTCCATCCCTGGAACTGACCATTCTCAGCTCCTTTCCTGATGGTGTCAAATTTTTCCCATTAAATGGGACATGGGCCACAGACATACCTTTTGGGTAATCACTCTTGCAGGAAATTCCAAACAGCAAAAACAGATTTGTTAAGCCTGGCAGTGAGCTTCTCAGATCACAATGCAGTTTCTCCAGAAGTCTCAGAAATGCTTCTGCCCTGCCAAGGTTTGTCTGTCTTTGCAATGCCTCTCCTTGGCAGGTTTAAGTTTCCATGCTTCTTACTCTCTCAGCTTCCTACTTTGCTCAGGGAGGAAAAAATGCAGGATTGTCTGGAGGGGGGAAAGAGGGAGGCCATGCACAAAAAAGGAGAAAGAGAGCCTGGCTTAGAAAAACAGCTCTGCTTTGCAAAGGAAAATCAGCCAGTCTTAAAACAATTTATTCACTTGCCTGTGTGTATGTGTGTGTGTGTGTGGGGGGGGGTGCACCAGGTTCTCTTGCTGTACAAACAAATGTCTTTCCAGCTTTATAACTGCAGAATTAAACTCAGGCCAGCAGGCTTTGCAAGCAAGCTCCCCAGCGACCCCACCCAGGTTTTGTTAGAATGCTAGAGGAAATTGCCAATTGTACCCACTTTTGCTAAAGCCCTTCCAGAGTTCTACACCCAGTTCCAGGATCCACAAGAAAAACAGGAGAATCTGAAGATTTCAGCAGAGAATCACAAGGAGAACTTGGCAGAAAGAATGAAAGATGCACAACTGGGTAAACTAGAGAAAAGAGTTGAAAAATGAAACAGACAATCTTTGAAAATATGAAGAGATTGCTCAGTGGTTAAAGGTGCTTGCTTGAAAATATGAAGAACTCCCAGAGACAGTGACAAGCTATTGTTCATCAGGAAACCCACAAAAACCTTGCACTGGGTTGAGAGAAGGAAGTGTGTTTGGTGATGCTGCTACCTTGTGTGATGTGGAAGCAAGCAAGGAACTCTGCTGTCAGGAGGGCTTTTTAAAAATCACAGAAGTCTTTCTAGGTTTGCAAGGCTATGTTGAGGCTCTCCCAGCAGAGGTGGGAATAGTATGTCCTCAGTGGCTTCCCTGTTCATTAGCACCTCTAACAGAAGGAGGCCAGGGGATAAAGGGCTGCTCATTAGAAGCTCAGCTGAGTGATTGAAGGAGGAAGCTGAGGAAAAGAAATTCAGAACTGGCTCTGCCTCCTCCCCACATTGGCCCACTGTTCAGTAGGTTGTCCTGTATGGATCCTCTGTAAAAGCGAGAGGGACAAGGGGCACTTCTGTTGGCTTTTGTTCCTTCTATTTGGATGAGTCTGAGTGTCTTGCTCCCATCATGATCAACAACAGAGCCAAGTGACCATGCCCTGAACCCTCTTAAGTCGTTAGAAACAATATACCTTTCTTCCTGATCAGTTGATTATCTCAGACAGTTGTTAAAAGAGAAAGATGATTGACACCCAGTTTCCACTACTCTCCCTGCCAACAGGGACTATTGCATGGGACAATGCAGTAGCTATACTTGTTTGGTGTTTATGGGTACTCAGCATGCCTAAGAGGCACAAAACCCCAATTAATGGGTGCACAACTTGCCTACGTCACACACATAGCACATGTCACAATTAGTGAGTATTGGGACTTGAACAAAGATTATAAGCTGGTTCTAGCTGATTCTAGAGTGCTGATCCTAGTCATTAAGATAAACTCCTCCTCTTACCTACTGGTGGCCCAAAGCTAAGCAGTTTCACATTCTAGACCCCAGTGATGAATACCCTCCTCAACTCCCATGGAACTCAAAGGATCTGCTGAAAGGAGACTGAACAATTAAGCTGATTTCCAGGTTCCGATGAGCATTATTCGAAGTCTGACACTTCGAATAATGGTGTAAGCTCCTTTACACACTCATGGGTTACTTTCTTATTTAGTGAGACACCAAAGGAATGGCCAGGGTAAAACACACAATAAAATTTACATGTTAGGAGCCTTCCTTTTAGAGTATATAACTTGTTTCAGCTCTTAGCACATGCAATAGTGGCACTCACGTATCTCAGAATTCATACCCCCAACACCTGTGTGAGCCCTGAATTCCACCTACCACATGACTCCAACAAGGGCAGGTAAGTTACTGATTCAGAGCAAGGCTCTCTGGATACCTTTGGAAGTTCTGGTGATGTCTGCAGATCCTTCTTAGAACAAAGGAAAGAAAAGATTGTAAATAAAAGCAACTATATTGAACTACAGTTATCAAAATATTTATAAGACAAATTTACAAAATAAAAATAACACATGCTTTTTGTTAAAGTATTAAACAAAAGCGCAGAGACTGAGCATTTCAAAGGAATGATGAGAAAAAAAAAACAATACTTTTGAGATATTTGTAACCACTCTAGTGTGATAGAAAAATATTCATGGTTTCTAAAGATGGACAAAGTTTATCTCATGGTGGCCAGGAAGCAGAGAAAAATACAGGAAGAGACGGGATCCTCTTCAAAGGCATGCCCCCAGTGACCTAACCTCCTCTTGCCAAGCTGAACTTTCTAAAGGTTCCACTGCCTACCAGTAACCCTACAAGCTGGAGACCAATCTTGAAGCCTGTGGGGGACACATGGAGTGTTGAGTGACAGTAATGCAGAAGCCAAGAATTGCCTTCTACCTGCTGCTGCTGTCATCACCCTCTCCTCAGCTCCTGGAAGACAGAACACCTCACTAGCCATTTGATGACTCTACACAAAAAACAGGATGAAACAGTTAGAATTCTGAAACTAAAGATATAACCAATTCCCATCCAAGTTCATGGATGCTCTGGAATTCCACCTGTAGATCTGGATTAAGAACTGGTGATCAGAGCAAGAGAGTGCTCAGAAAAAGGGGAATTCTCGGCCATCCCTGGAAATGAGTCTTCCCTGATTCTCAAGCCCTTAAAGACCATTGCTTCAATTTTCTCATAGCATCCTTCCAAGAGCCCAGGGTGAGCCTCTCATGAATTTTCAACAGCCAGTTCAATATTTATTTATTAGCAAAGCTGCTAGTAAGAAATGCTGCTACCACTCAGTGGGTCATTCTCTCAGAGTGCAAGCTTAAGTAAGATGTGCTTGCTAGAGGTGGGTGGGGCACCCCAGGGGGCCCACTCAGGGAGACTAACTTACTTCTCTATCACAAGCAAACCATTAGGGGCCTAGCAACAGAAACAGTCTTCAGGCTTAACCCCCAAATTAACAGGTATCATATAGAGGACAACCTGGGAAAGGAGCCGGGCTTCCAGAAGCTGATGCAGAGGAGGTGGGGAAACTGGAGCCACCCTATTTGAGGAACATTGCTGGAGCCTAGTTGGTCAATTTCTTTAAAGTAGCTAATTTCTAGGGCATTTCTGACCTAACCATCTATCCCTCCTCTCCACAATCCAACATTGAGTATGACTGAGTGGACAAAATGTATCAGATTTGGCAGCTGTAAAGTCATTAACCAGAAGAGCAAGATGGATCCTTGCAAAGCGTGGCAATGGTAACCCTGGTTTCAAGAACCCCTTTGAAAATCAGAAGCTAGCAGTGGACTTTCAGCTCCTGGAAAATGCCCAGAAGCACATCCTATATGCATGCAAATTCAGGAAGTGCAAGGACCCTTTGAAGCCTGTTCAGGTTGAAAAGTTCTGGTTTACCCTTCTTCCACCTTCCTTTATTCAGACACATGCAGCAGGGGAAGAGCAGCCAGGGACTTGTCCACCACTGCTGCAGGAGCTCACAGCGGGGCCCACAGAGGCTGATGCTGAGAACTCCACCATGGAACGGACTAGGCCACTGGAAACTGTTTTCTTCCTCCACATACCTTAGTCCTGGGCCCCATCTCCCACTGTGCCAGCAGAAAGCCACAGGCCTGGCTTTAAGGGAGGCTGACCTGCTGCAGGTTTTCCTCAGGACGCACCATCCATCTTCCTTGCTGTAATGAGGACACTCCCTCACCCCAAGTGGGGCTCCCAAAGAGGCTGGCCCTGTTATTTAAGGCTTTAATCTCTCTACAAATAACAAATGCAGAGAGCACAGTCCTGGGAAAGTTAATTAGTACTATCATGTCTTTAATTCTAATGTTGCCCACTGGCAGAGCTCTTTCGTGCCAGCTTTCAGCCCAGAACAAACCTGTGGTATCCACTGGGACAAGTCCACTGTAGCAAAAGCTTTTCTTGTGCCAAAAAAATGGGCAGGAGTTCTGCTTGGGAGTGAGGTGTCTAGAGGGTGAGGCTGTTGGGTGAGGGAGCTCCTCAGTGTGGAAGGCCCAGGGTCTAGATTCCTGGCAGAAATTATCAGAGAACCAGGAATACAAATGCTACAGGCAACTCACTGAAGTAGGGAACATATGGGATATTGCCCGAAACGGCTTGTGTACATGTTGTATAGGTACGAAAAGGACTTGAGGAAACATCTGGGAGCTTACCAATCTATTCAGGATCTAGTTTATAAGAGAGTTAGTTTTAACCCAAAGGGGTGAAAAAAAATCAATTGAGTATAACTACATGACTAAATGCTCTCTTGCCTGCTCCCATCATCCAAATCTTTTGGAAACTATATTTGTATCATATGTCTGTTGTCTAGAGGCTGGGGATGCAACTCATTTGGTAAAGTGCTTGCAGACCATGCACAGAGCCCTGAATTTGATCTCCAGCACTACATATTCTTGGTGACGTGGCACACACCTTTATTCCCAGCACTCAGGAGATAGGCAGGAAGATCAAAAGGTCAAGGCCATCCTCAGCTACATAGGGAATCTGAGGCCAGCCTGAGCTACATGAGATGCTGTCTAAAACAAAAACAAACAAAGGACCACTGTCCAGATAAAGCTTTTTAGCTGCCCAAATTGCAAGTGTGGCTCCTATAAAGAAATAGGCAGCTTGGTTTAATACTGCAAAACCGAATTCAGAAAGTGACATCCAACTGGCAAAATATCTTTTGCATAAAGTATGTCTGAACCACACAGATTCTACTCAAAGCACTTTGCATAGGAATAGTATATATTTTCACTAGGATATGTGGAGCCACAGTCACCCCAATGCAGCAAAGTCTCTAAGGGACTCCCAAGCACTGGACAATGGCTGGGCACATGTTTAAACTGATCTAACTATCCAGAGGCTGGGGGGTGGTGGTGCAGGGAATAGGACAACCAAATCCCAACAGAGCACCCTGGCATAGTGGAAGGCTCTCTGTGACAGGTAAGGAGGTGCCCAATGTCACTTCCCCATGCCTCTGCATGGATATGCCATGTGACCTTGGCAAAGTTATTTCTGGTTTCAGGATTACAATTTCTCACCCATAGAATGGGCATTGGATGGGATAATCTCTGTGACTGGGGAAGTCTCTCATCCCATGAGGCAGGCAAAGAAAAAGCCATTCTGGTTGGGTCTGTCATTTGCTTCCTATTTTCCTTATACTTTTAACAACACATCTTCTTCCTTGACCCCCCCTGAGTGAGTAAAATTCTCAAGGTTAAAAGCTTTTTCCACTTATGCTAAAATGTGGAAGGAAACCAATAAAGAGATGTGAACAGTTACTTAAGATTTCTCTAAAAAGCTGAAGGAGCTAAATAAAGGGCTGGTGATTATCAGCCCAGGACAGCCTATCATCACTGCTGCATGGACAAATTGTATTGCATGTCAGAGCGCACGAAAGACGCACAATAATTTATCAGTCAGGACCCAGAAAATTGTACAGTACTCGAGCCTCTGCAACCCCACGCGTCCCTGCCACACCGTCCTTCTCACTGTTAAAGGGATGGTGCCAAGAGAGGCCCCAACCTAGGCCTAGCACTTTAGTAAGATCCCAAATGAATAGCAGTATCTCTGTGACATTTATCAGGAAACAACAAAAAGAAGAAAATAGCATTTCCACCACTCCTGTCCATTTCTTCTCTTTTCTAGTTTCTTAGCATTCTCTAGGTGTTCCCTAAACAAAACAAACAAAAAACAACTAAAATTCTGCAGCAAACACAAAATTTGACTAGAAAACAGATGAAATGAATTGTGGTAGCTTGTTTTAAAAAAATAACACGAACCCACAAACAGAAAGCAGAAAGTACCAGGGACACAGATGGTAAAACTGCCCAATGGGAGGCGTTTTGTCCCCACAGAGAGGTGTATTTTATCACTGACAGTATTTAAAACTGCCAGAGTATGATAGCAATTAAAAGCAGACCAATTTTTGGTGAGTTTTATTATTATTTTCAATTTCCCCATAGATACCATGACCCTAATGCTTATAGAGGGCAGATGCTTCCCACTGGCCTGCCTTGGTACATCCACCCTTGAATGTATTCCTTGGCCTAATGTGGTAAGCTGGATGACTGGAGGGACCCAGAGTAATGAAGATGGGTTGTTTTATTGCCCTGCCCTGGGATTTTCTGGTGGAAAAGTGACTTTTTTTTTGCATGTATGTGTGTGGGGGTGGTGTGTGCATGTATTCGTGTAAATTCACATGTGTAAGTCCATGTGTGGAGGCCAGAGGTTAACTCTGAGTATCTTCCTCAATCACTCTTCGCTTTCTTTACTGAGGCAGGATCTCTCACGTGAATCCAGAGCTTGTTAATTTGGCTAGTCTAGCTAGTCATCTTGCCCTAGTATCCCCTGCCTCCACCCACCAAGCACTGGGGTTATGGGTGGGCTGTCATGCCCATCAAGCATCTTGCATGGGTTTTGGGGATCCTACCTCTGGTCTTCATGTTTGTGCGTCATTAAGTGCTTTAATCTACTTAGCCATCTTCCCAGCCCAAAAAGTGCCTTTTTTAAAAAGACTGCAGACTGGAGAGAGGTTGCTGAGTCTGTCCATCCACCAGTGCTTTCAACCCACCCAGAACCCTTTGGAACTGCTCCTATTCCCCCAACTTGTGGTCCTGAGGCTATCTTGACCTTGCGAACCCGTTCCTAAAACCTGGCATTCCATCACCAGGCAGTTCTTCACTCAGGTGTCAGGCTGGGTTATGTGTGGTGTGGCTGTCATCGTCACTATTGCTGAAAGAAGGCACAGAAGCCCAAAGAAGGGAAAGTGGTTTCTATGAGCTGCTGCATAGGAGGACCTGTGTCAGCTCTGCGGGGCACACTCCTCACCTGATGCCCACTCCATTACGACCATGAGAGTCTACAACACAGACCACTCAGCTCTTATTCCAGCTCCCCTGGGGCCCTCAGGGCTTCTCATCTTCCTTTCTCATGCTAGAGACACGAGACTCTTGAATGACCCAGGGAGACACTATCCCCTGCTCTCAGGTTGGCACACAGAATCAGTAAGAACTCCAGGAGTTGCACATACTTGGTTTCACATCTAACTGACTGTGTGAACCTGGGCCAGCCAAAAAATGTTTGTGAGCTTCACTTAGCTCAGCTGCAAAATGAGGGCAACACCTTCCCCCACCGTGAAGAACGCAATAAGGCCTGCGCATAAAGAACATGGTCTTTGTGTGCAGGCGCTGTGGCTTGAGGGAAGGAAGCACTGACAATGTTTTAGCATTTCCTGACTGTTTCCCCAACAAAATGGAGATTTTAAGGCTAGGGATCCTAAATGAAACACCACACATCTCCACACGAGGGTACCTGGGCCATGTGACAGTGTCATGCTGGAGGCCAGGTGAGATGGGGACAGCAATCCTGCCCAAGAGCCAGGTCTAACTCCTGAGCATGGGCAGGATGGTGCCCCACTTCAGTGACTCTGCCATGTTCTCCTAGCCACCCAGAAGAAATGGAACTCACATGTGGAAGAGCCCCAGAGAGGGAGGGAACCCATGGCTCTCCTGGAACCCATAGCTACTGCTGGAAATGAAATGCTAACTGTGGGTTCCCAGGACAGCCCATTTAATTCCTCCTTTTGTCGGCAGGGTCCCAGCCCTCCCTTCTTCATTGCCCCCCCTCCTCAAATATCTCGCCAGCTGGGGAGCTGCCCCACCCCTAATTATTACCCCCGGGCTGCCAAGATGCATCTCCACCCCCGCAGAGGGTGGCAGCAGAGCACACAACGTGCTAATGGCAGCAGCAGGTGGCCCTGCGGTAAAGGCCAGATCCTGTCTCTGTGATTACTGTCATCCATCTCCAGCCGGGCAGGCAGGGTGCCTCTGCTCACTGCAGTCCTCTCTGTGGACACAGGTGGAGGTCAGGGTTTCTGAGCAGAAAGGTGCGCGGGAACCCCCCTGCTAGGCACAGATGGGACTGTTCAGCCAGGAGACAAGGGAACATGTTAGAGCTTAGTGCCAGAATGATCCTGGGGTGGTCAAGCCTTTCACAGCTCCCCCCACTGCCGTTAAGGGGAGAGAGATCCTAGGACAGAAATAGCCAACAGGGCCCAGCCACCTGGGCAGTCCTAAAGGTCAACCAACCCTTTTGAAGGAAGTGATGTGAGTCTTCAGCTACAGCTCAACACTGTACATTCACTTGTCCATCTGTCCCTGAGTTAGTCACCCGTGCAGCTGCCCATCTTTGTTCTTGCTGTTGTTGAGAACCTTGTATATCCCTGCATTCACTGTGCATCGGGGACACAAAAGTAGAGACCTTCCCCACTCTATCTCCTCCTTGGGCCTAGCACAAGATTCACGGGAGCATCACACACATGCTTTCATAAGGAGGAGTATTTTCTTCACAAAAGAGATCTGAGACTCCCCCCAAGTCATATGTAGGTCACACACCTGGAATCTGCCCTGGACTTCCAGTCCAGCAGGCTCTCTACTACAGTGTGCTTTCTACCTGCATGCAGATGCTGCTTTCCTCTGTGGCTGCTGACATGTAAGAGGCAGTATGGCCCTGAGTTCAGCGGTGATTCCTGCAGACCTGACCTACAGGTCCTGCTGGGGCCAAGCGTTGCAGTAAACAGCACTCAGCTCCGCTGGATGTCCCCCTCCCCCCGCCCCCAACCTGCTTGGTTGTTTGGTTCTCCTCTAACGGTTTTAGGTTGGCTTAATCTACAATACCTATGTGAGAAGGTTCTGATTGGCTTCATTCCTCTCCATCCAGTGCCCTGGGCCAACACTGTCACTATGTGGTACAGTCATCCTGAGTTACCCAAACTCTAGGCAGCACCAGGGCTAGGGGAGCTTGGTGACTATAGCATTATTGTGAGAAAGACAATATATATATATATATATATATATATATATATATATATATATATATATCTACACACACACACACACACACACACATATATATATATATATATATAAAGCTATAAACTCGATTTAACAACAGGAATGACAATGACAAAAGGCATCCTTAGGATATAATATATAGAAAGGAGAGGGCCATGGAAAACCACAGGTGACAATTCTGTATTAACCACACAAGGAAAGTGGTAAATATTTCAAAAAGGCAACAAGACCAACCATTCACAAAGAGGTGTTTAAATATTTGAAAGCTGTTGGTGGCTATGACCTTGAGTTCCTCAGTCTGGTTCTTTCACTCTGTAATGAAAGCTCATGTTTGGCTAGATTATGGCAAATGACTTGTTCAAAGTACCACAGAGACATGTACCTTCTGCACCTCATGCCAGGCCTGTGCTGCTTAAGTGGGCCCTACCTGCACTTTATGTGCCACAGGTCCACAGGACATTGTCCTTTCTGCCTTGTCTCAGCCATGCTGTCTCATGGGGACTGTCAGCTGAGGACAGCTTGGAGCTGTCCAGAGGGAAGGGTGACAGATTAGGAGTGAGCCCAGAAATGAGGTCTGAGTTCCAGCGACCTAAACCAATCATGCAATCACCACATCTGAAAGTCAGGGTAGCAATTTATCTCCAAAGTTTCAATCCAGACATGGTGGGTAGTGGCATATGCCTATACTCCTAGCACTCAGGAGCCTGAAGCAGGAGGATCAAGAGTTTGAGCCCAGCCTGCCTCAAAAAACTAACACCAGCTGGGCGTGGTGGCACACCTTTAAATCCAGCACTCAGGAGGCAGAGGTAGGAGAATCACCGTGAGTGCAAGGCCACCCTAAGACTACACAGTAAATTCCAGGTCAGCCTGGGCTACAGTGAGACCCTACCTTGAAAAACAAAAACAAAACACAAAACACAACACACACAAAAAAAAAACAAACAATCAGCAACAACAACAAAAAAAGCAGAGCTGGGGAGATACTCAGTAGATAAAGCACTTGCCATGCAACCCCAAGTACCTGATCCCTAGACCCCATGTAAAAGCCAGAAGCTATGGTGGGCTTCTGTAGCCCTGCTGTGCTGTTTGTGAGAAAGGAGATGGAGACCAAAGCATTTTCCAGAAGCTTATAGAGACTCTGCCTCACAATGATCTGGAAGGGCTGGGCAGAACCTCCTGGAAAGTTGTCCTCTGACCTCCACATGCACACTGTGGCACACATGTGTCTATACTCACACACAAAATGCACACCCCACACTGACTAAATATAACAATATAAAATTCAACAACAAAGCAAAAGCAAGCAAGCAAAAAAAAAAAATGTCTACGTGACAGAGGCATAAGCATTGGAGGCCCTTTCTGTCTGAAACTGCCTGGGTCCCAGACAACACTGGCAAATTCCAAGGCACAGTCCCAATTCACCCAACTTCTTCCCACTAAAGCCCACCTCCTAAAGGTTCCACCACCTCCAAGAAGCACCTCAGGCTGGGACCAACCCTCCAACACATATGTGAGCCTTTGAGGAACACTCAAGATCAAAATTATTATTCTGTCTTGCCATGGGGTGCCCTCTGCAGCAAGAGGATCCTTACCAGATGTCAGGCACATTCCAACACCATGGGATAAATAAACCTGTACATTTTACAAGTTATCCAGACTATAGTATTCAATTATAATAACAGAATGCACCCATCTATGGGAAGGTGAAAGGAAAATGGGGTAAGGAATGTTAATGGGCATCTTAATGGGGTGATTTTAAAATTATGAATTCCCTCCTTTTGCTTCCCTTCTAAAATACTGTCAATGGCGCCATATGAATCACTGAAGATGCAATCTCTCCTCATGGCGGACAAGTGTTACAGATATGGCTCTTGGCCTCACTCCAGCCTCTTCTCACCACCCTGTTCAGGGTCCAGCTTGTCTTGTCACTTCTGCTGAGCACTCAGTCTGCAGCTTCACCATGACAAGTCATCCTATCACATCCATGGCATTGTCCCTGTTAGAATGCAGGTGTCAGGAGAGAAGATACCCTGTCTTGTGCTCTTCCATGAGGAGAGTCTAGAACACAGCCTGGCACAGTGGACATTTATGAAATGAGTGAATGGTGAGCTGTGAGGAATTTAAGTAGAAAACCTGTGGATGTTTTCCATAAGGAATACTTTAAGGCACTCAAGTGAACAGTTGGGAAAAGCGATCTTCTTTCACTAAATGTTTTTAAAGACCATCCAGATTCTTTCCTGTTAGGAAGGATTCAAGTTTAATTGTGATCAATGATTCTGCCAGAAACCGAGATCATGAATGTTTCTCAAAGCCACAGACTACACATAAAACACAAATGGGTTGGCACCTTCAGTTCTTTGATAAGTTGAGGAACTTCTACAAGATGGCCCAGCTGGCCTCTCCTGGGGCTGCTCTCCCATCAACGTGTTATATCCCTAAGATGAAGCCTTATGCAGAAGTCCCCACCCTGATCAGTGAGCTTCACTCCCCGACCGCATGATTCTGAGTCTGTACAACCAAATGGACTTCCTAGCAGCTGGCCAGGCCTGATGGGTGTCCTACAGGGATGGCCAGCATGCCAGTGGGGTACTGGCCTTGGAACAGGAAAGGATCACTCAAAATGACAATCTGATAAAGACACTTAAGTAAACTTTGGTTTATTATTGTGAGTTTCCAAAGAAAGAGAGTGTGCCTTTTTTCTCACTCAGATTATTCCAGTGATATGGGGGAATGAAGGTCGTCAGGAAAGATTCGGTAGGCTGTGAAAAACCTATTTTTTAGTATCCATGTGCCATCAATCCTGGATTACCAGGGATCGCATGAGCCACACCTTGGGTTTTGCCAGTGGTATAAGGTGCATCAAGTCAACTTGATGTTGCTAAGGAAACCAGATTCCTCCCCAGCACCATAGCAACAGACTCCAAAGTATGTTAAGCACAGTCTACTCACTCGCCACACCATAAGCTGGGAAAGAGAGCAGCAGGAGGTGTGGGGGGTGCACACATGGATATTTTCCTAAACTAATTAGCTGAAAACTCAAATATATGAGGCTCAGTTTGAATAGAGTTGATCGCAGGGGCTACACATCTTCATCAGACACCAAGAACGACTCTACCAAACTTTGGGGGCCTGTCTGTGGTTTTCTACAGCACACCACATTGACATCTGCTGGAATGAGAACAAGGCTCTTCGTTGAGAAGGGCTTCCTTTTCGGACCAGGGAAAACAGCAAATGACAACCAAGCAGCCATGCTGAAGCTCCAGACCAAGACTGAGGTCCCTCCTGAGCGGCTTGGTGATAAAGCACTTCCCCACGGACTAAGAACAGCTACAGACCAGAAAATGGAAACGTGCCTGCTGCTCCCTTGCTGATCTCTGATAACTAACACTGATGAACGGCTGCCATGTGGTCAGGACAAGAATGTGGTTCTGTAAAGAATGGGCTACAAAAGCGCCCACAGTGCAAGTCCACACATAACAGTGATGTCCAGAAGTCAGAGATTAGAAAGCTGGGATCCCTTAGCCATGAGTCTCTAAGACACACTCACGAGCTTTCTATGTCGATCCACCTCACTACAGGCTCAGAAAACTTCCTTAGTGTCCGTATTAGCCCGAAGCAGCGGCTCTCAAAGTGTGATTCTCAGGAGAGAAGCAGCAGCGCCAGAGAGCTTACTCAGAGTGAAAATCCAGACCCCACTCCAACCCTCAAAGTCTGAAGGGAGTCCAGCAGTCTGTCCAAACAAGCTGCCAGGTGAGTCTGCTCCAAAATCAAGGTGAGTGAGGCCCATGGGCCTAGAAGAAACCTGTATAACCTTCTGTGTTTTCTTCTTTCTTCTGCCTTCCTGGGCCTCCAGTCAGCCACTGGGTAGAACAGTAGACTCTTCCAGATGCAAGGGGCAGTCGGACCTTCGCTTCCTAAGTATGCTGTTTGTCCCAAGATGAACAAACGTGACGTCTGTCCTTTGGACGACTACCTAGGACCTTCTGCAGCCAGTCACAATTTTCTTCTTGTGACAGTCCTTCCTATACATAAAGTCAGCTAACAGGTTGCCCTAAGTTTCCTCCTCTAGGCTAAACATCCCGAGGTCTCTCTATATAACTGATTCCAGGTGGTCCCTTGGGCTCTTTCCCTGCCTTCGACCAGCAAGAGGTGAGCAGCACTTCTGAAACTGAAATTCTGAAATTCTGGAGAGCAATGTCACAGGCATACATGAATTTCATAGGACATAGAGACTGTTGTCTTCCCACCTGGACACTACAAATGGCCTTCAAGGTCCCCGTGGTCCAATCCCATCACCCAGCCCAAACAACGAAATTCCCCTGGTCATTTTAATCCATGCAATAATGAAGCCCTCTTCCACTTCTATCTTTTGAGCTTGAGCACATAATTTTATGTTTTTAATAATAAATTTATCTCAATGGTTCTGGCCTGAGATTTTATTCATATACTGTTCAATTTATCTTATACCAATTCAAGATATATTATACATAATTATTTTCCCTTTATTTTATCCATGTATTTTCTATTTTACTATTAATGTAAAATGCTTACCAAAGTTGTTTACTTAAAAACAATTTTTATTATCTCATGACTTATAACATTCATTTACTTAAACTCTCTCTTTTGACTCTAAGTTCTAGTTTTTTGCCATTCTATACAATGCTACAATGAATATCATTATACAACAAAATATAAATCTTTTTCTATTTTCTTAGCTCAGATTCCTAGAAAGAAAATTATTGGTAAAGTGTATGAACATTTCAAATATTTTGATACATATTACTGAATTATTTCCAAATGGGTTACATTATTTTTATTTTGACCTTTGCATATGAAACCCATTTTTCACCACATTCCTTGCTGATTTACTATTTTTTAAAAAAAGTCCTTATCAATTGAACAAGTGAAACATGGCACCTTACTTTAATGTATAAAAGTTTTACAAGTAAAGTTAATTTAAAAACATATTTATGTGCATTGACCCATCTGTGTCTTCCATTTTGTGAATAAATCTGCTCATATCTCTTACCACACAGGGGAACTGTCTCTAGGAATACTGACCTTAGGCCCTCATCGTGTAGAAGAATGTCTTCCCTCTCTGAGACTTCCTTTCAGTTTTCTGTAATTTTACTGTGTTCAAAAGCTTTATATGAGTTGTATCTTGTAATGTTTCCCTCCATTTCTTCCCTTCTTTTTATGTTTAAAAAGACATCTCCAGTGCTTTGAGCAGTTAAACAACCCCTCCCCTTCCTGATAGCTTATTATTGTACATGTAAGTCTTTAATCCATCTGTAACTGGTTTGGGCTACATGTTCCAGGGTGGTGGGGAGCACTATTTTCTTCCCAAATACTTCAATCTAGCACCCTACGCTGGATTCTGCTGCTTCCTTTCTGGTAGGTTCTCAAAAGCCATACATGTCCTTAAAGAAGACACATTCTAATTCTATTTGAGATGTTTTTGTTATATATAAACTGGAGATAATTTCAACTTGGTTTTGGAAGGTAGACTGCCCTGTCTGCTGGTGCAAGCATGTCCACTTTGCGACTCATGAGGAGGGGCAGGGAGAGGAGGTGTGCAGATTTCTGACTGCTTCTGAACTGATCTATCAGCAGATATCTTGGGCTTCCGCTCTTAGGATGCTGCTGCTGTTACGTGGAAAGTTACTTTGGACACATTTCTTTTCACAAATGTTATTCTTGAGAGCTGCGGCTGTCACTGCCGGCACTTGGTTCCTAGCTGTTCTGCTTCAGCCCTGCCTGCAGTTCTGCACCTGCACATCTGGTCATGACAGCAAGTTTACCTTCTCTCCAAGGAGAGCTTCTTTCTCATGACTGTACAGGGTTTTAATTCTATCTGTTCATCTTTCCAGATAAACTCTAAAACTGTTTTTGCCAAGTACCCTCTTTCTTCCCACTTTCCACCACACACACACACACACACACACACACACACACACACACACACACACACAGCAACCATCGTCCAACAATCACACACACTAATTACCCTTAGCTGTTAAGGATCATTTTACATTTTATATTACTTAATTTGGGAATATGTATAAATTAATTTGGGAATATCTTTATAAGATTTAGTCTTTCCTGTGTTTATCTTTACTCAAATGATTTCTTTTATTAAATTTAATCTTGTCATATAGTCCCATGGATTTAAGAATATTTTCTCAAAGAATGTTTTTCAAGTTTTGAAATTACTATAAGTAAAAATTGTTTTCCCTTCTACTTTCTAAATGGCCAGTTTTGATCCCCCAAAAAACTCGTTATATCCAGCCATCTTTCTGACTGCTTTTATTAAGACTAACCATTTATAGTTAGAATTTCTAGGACTTTAATCATATTGTTTGCAAATATTGACAACTTTGTCTCTTCCTTTCCAGTCCCTGAGTGATCGTATCCTTTGCCTTTTAAAATGCCAATCAGCAACAGTTCTAGTGGACATACCATTTGAGGGAATACTTCTGGAGTTTCATCACTAAATGTCTGCTCTTAAGACAAATATTTGTATCCTATTAGGTATCATTCCATTTCCAGTATGTGGAATTTTATTTAAATAAGACATTGGATTTTATTTCATGGTGCTTTTTTTTGGTGGCCTATTGATGTAACCTATCATAGTAATAAACTTCCCCATATCAAACAGTCCTTGAGTTCACTGTATACATCCTACCATTGTATTCTATTTTATTTTGGTGGTTCATTTGTGTGTATTTGTAAGACTTCTAAAATTCTCTCTCTCTCTCTCATCACACACACACACACACACACACACACACACACACACACACACACACACTTCTAGACCAGAATAATTAATTCTGGTCTTACTAAATAAAGCTTTAACTATAATATTACAACAAACAACCTAAAGATGAATTTTATATATTTACAGAAAGTTGTAGCTGAGATTTTTCAGCTTTCTTAGTATACAAATGATTATCATCTATTCTCTTAATCATAAAATCCCCTCTATGATACCATTTCCCTATTAATTTTATTTTCTCTTTTCTATTTATAAACTTTCCAGAGGTAACATAATTATTTTATTTCATAGCACTAAATCCTGGATGTTTATCAAATCCATTCTTACAGTTTCCTAAATAATTATTTTCACTTTAGGCCTTTCTGCATCACTTTGGTTTTAATAAATCTCGTGTATGGAATATGAATAGATTTCATTTTTTTAACCTAAATCTGCAAGTCACAGACTTTGAATAGTCAGGATCTTTAATCAATCATAGTTAACATATTAGACTTTACCCTTTTGTCCTATGCTAGATATTTTTGTGTGTTGGGTTTGCATTTTTTTTGTTTCACAGAGACAAAACTGTAAAAGGGCTGGAGATGCAGCTCAGTAATTTGATCCCCTGAACCTACCTTCCCAAAAAAAGAAAAGAAAATATATATGTAAATACCTGCTTTTCCCTCGCATGTCATACGTTTGTCCTTATTAATCTTGCATTTTATGTGTATTTTTAGCATAATGCTTTTAGTTATTTTGCAATATACTTTTTAAGATAAATTCTGTGTGTGTGTGTGTGTGTGTGTGTGTGTGTGTGTGTGTGTGTGTGTGTGTCTGCAGATAGAACTCAGGGCCTCACACATAACAGGTGAGTGTT
The DNA here is from genome assembly GCA_004024765.1 of Zapus hudsonius. Classification (NCBI taxonomy): domain Eukaryota; kingdom Metazoa; phylum Chordata; class Mammalia; order Rodentia; family Dipodidae; genus Zapus; species Zapus hudsonius. The sequence continues at coordinate 25,551 of PVHP010001760.1, read as the reverse complement.
CTTACCACTGAACTACATCCCTGATCCTCTAATTTATATTCTGTCACTACAACATAGAAATTTCAGTAGTAATATTAATAACATTGATATAAGTTATAATTTATTGTGTACTTTCCATTTTCTATGTAATCCTTTTAAAAATTACACTTTTGGGCTGGAGAGATGGCTCATCAGTTAAAACGCTTGCCTGCAAAACCTAATGACCTGGTTCAATTCCCCAGGTTCCATGTGAAGCCAGATGCATGGTGGCTCGTGCATCTGGAATTCATTTGCAGTGGCCTGAGGCCCTGATGTACCCACTCTTTCTCTCTCTTCTCTCTTTCTCTGCTTGCAAATAAATTTAAAAAATAAAATATTTTAAAAATTACACTTTCTTGGTGAGGTTTGGGAATGTTAAATAAGTCTTCCATGGTCTCACAATTCATCAGTGGCAGAGACAGGATTTATGTGCAGGTGTCTGATCCCAGAGCCTGTTCTTAGTTATCAGGCCCTAGTGCTATCTAATTGGTTCCAAATGCCCTTGGCTTCGATTCATCTCAGTCACCTACAACATTAAGGACTGACTCAAGGTTTCCTGAGGAGGACATGAGTGGTTTATTTTCTGAGACCTGGCCTTCTTTAGAGCATTTTCCTATGTCAGTTACAACTTACCTGTCTAGTTCTTTGGGTCTGTCAATGGCAGTCACAAGAGGTACAGGACAGGATGCGCCCCTCACTGTGCCTTCCTTCCACCCTCTTTATTTAAGGCAAGCTCTTCGCTGCCCCTGGACGGCCCGCTTCAGCTGGTTGCAGTAGCTGCATTTTATCTGGAAGTTCTTAGGAAGCATATGAAACACGTTTGCTCTCCTGTTTGTGGTAAGTAGGAAGCCATAATGGATTTTGTAAGCTTTTTTTCTTAACATGTCTCCCAACTCTGTGTCCTCTACAAATATGAGTAATTTTCATTTTGCAGTTTCATGAAGGTAGTTCACATAAGATGTAGAAACCATCTTTCTAACCCACTCAAGGTCTTGGCACACATGACCCCTGTCACCATAAGACTCCAGAGAGAAATTATCCTCTTGATGCTACAAGAAATTTCCCAGGCTTTCTTCCTCCATCCCTGCATAGGCATCCCATCTATGCTTAGACATAGATCAAGTCCAGAGAGTAGGAAGAACAAAATTCTTGGAAGTTCTAGAACATGGGGAGAATGGGGAAAGGATCTCACTTCTGGGCACTGGGTGGGCAGCATGTAGACACTCCTTCCCAGGGAGCTGAAGCAGGCTTGGGAAGAACTCACCATGAAGGAGGTATTTGAGACAGACAAGTAATACTCTCCCCAGCAGTCAGAGCTGCTTTTCTTAGTGTGGATTAATAATTTTGAAAGGAACTATGGTATTAAGTGAACCATAAAACTATATAAATCAATCTAAAAATATTTTATAAAGTAAAGATGCAAAAAAATTAGCAAAATTAGAATACAGAAATCATACACAGGGGGAAAATATTCTCCTGGTGCTTTCCAGGGCCTTCCTCAATAAATTCACAGGCTCCACAGGTAGAGTTCTGGGCTTCTTGTCAGAAAGTGTTCCACTCTATATTATATATCCTCACAGACAGTCCCCAGCATAGCCAACCAAGGAGGGGCCAGAACCCCTGGGTCAGAGGAGCCAGGATGGTTCCTGGGTGGAGTGTGTCCTTTGAAAGCTAAGAGGGGTACACGTGGGACCTCAGAGTCACTCCTGATAAGAGGAGCTGACCATCTCTGCTGCTAACACTACTAACCCATGGGCCATTGCTGCTTCTGACTACAGATTCTGCAGCCACCAAGAGTCTGCGATAAGGATGAGAAACTGCTTTTAGCGCACAGTCCACACCTGGCCGAGAGGGTTGTCTTCTCTGTGTGCCAGGCAGAGCTGCAGCCATGGGAAGAGTCTGAGTCAGGTCCATGAACCCATCAGGGCACAGCTGCCCCTTACTAGCTCTTGCGTTCCCTTTCTGCTTCACCACACCACCTGAGACCACCACAGAGAGCAGGAACATTGACCTGATCTCGGCTTTCCTAGAGAAAAATGCTTAACCTGCAAAACTCTGTTTCCTTTCCAACAACACTGAGTCCTGACTACATACTTCACAGGAGTGGGTAAGCTGGTTTGCTTCCAGAAGAGTCCTGTCCAGATGGAAAGGACACACACACACACACACACACACACACACACACACACACCACGCATGCACACACTTTCAGAGAGGAGGCCAGCCTCATGCTCCATGGTCTTGAAATAAGCTCAGTGAAATGTCAAGGGCTGGCTGTAACAGTTTGGTTGATTCCACAAATAAGGGAAGACTTCAGTGGCCCAAAGATGCACAATAGCAGGATTTGGAGGAGGAAAAGGGGATGCATCCCAGCAACAGGCCCAGAGAGCAGGTCCCGCAGCCCACGCTAAGAAAGATCCTTCAGTCCTACCAAACCTGTCAACCTCCTAGCTCCCATGCTTGCACCACAGCAGTGGACAGCATGTGCTTTCTAAATGGCCCCATTCCAGGCCACTGAGCTCCTCCCTGCCTGCCTGGAGACCCTGAAGAGTAGAGGCTATACTGACTTATGTGTACATCCCCATAGCCACAGCACAGACATACAGACCAGGGGATGTGAGCATACAACCACCACTGTGAACGTCCTACTGTGGGATAAGTGTTAGACAAGATAGCACATATATGGCCCAATACCTAATGAGAGTCCATGTATCAATTATTTTTGTTATGAGTAAAATACCTGAGAGAACAACTTAAAAGAGAAAGGATTTATTTAAGCTCATGGTTTTAGAGGGCCCAGTCCATGGTCACTTGGCCATGTGCTTTGGCAGATCATGGCAATGGGAATGGGTGACAAAGGAAGCTATTTATCTCATGGCAGACAGGAAGCAGAAAAGTGAAGCAGGTATATCCTTCAAAGAAACACTCCCAGTGACCCACTTCCCCCAGCTACTTTCCAGAACCTCACCAAATAGGACTTAGCTGGTGACTCAGTGTTCAAAACATGCACTGAGCAGGGCCACTTCATATTCAAACCATAACTTTCTGTGAGGTAGAGATTTTTATTCTGATTATAAATAAAGAAATGGAGACCTAAGAGGATTACTACTCAATCAATATCATGGTTAATTCTGGGGAGAGCTCTATGTCACACCTTGTCTGACGCTCATATCTGTGTCCTCTGCATGCTATGCTGTGGCAAGTCCCTGTACCCTGAGCCATTCAGCTGCAGCTCTTTGCCTTTGACCTTAGTTCTCACCATCTATTAAGGCTGGAAAATAGTATCTATTAGGATATGAGTTATAAGTATAATGAAATGTCAAGTGATCATGCCTTTATATTCTCTCAAAGAAAAGCTATCCAAAGGGAGTCTTGGGATTGGGTGGCAGCCCCTGAGTTGTTGAGTCCCAGGCTTTGACTTTCTGCTTTGAGCTTCTTTCTCTTTATAAGGAATCCTCCTTACCTGGCAGCATACAATATACATTCTTTAGCTTGTATCTCTCAGGCACAGGAAGGCACTAGGCATCTGGTGCTTTCACTGTAGGTAGTAATATGTCCCAAGCAAGTTCTGCTGATAAGGAGGAAGGACAGGATAGATATAGAGCTAGGCAGTTTTCTTAGACAATTCCATTTTTTCAACTACCAGGATGTATCTAGTTCCAAAAAGATCAGAAGCAAAGTTAATAATTGCCCCTGGAGCTTTAATAACCTAGAACCCACTAGGGGAAAAGCAAGCAATGGGCCTGGGAAGATGGCTTGGTGGTTAAAGGTTCTTGCTTGCAAAGCCCGCCAGCCCAGGTTCAATTTCCCACCACCCACTAAAAGTGTGACATACAGTGTTGCATGAGTCTGTGATCCCAGCACACCTACACAATGATAGACAGAGCCAGGAGCATCGGAAGTGGCCTGAAAAGGTGGAGCACAGACGACTCTTCTGACTTCCACACATGGGCATGGGACACACGCCACCACACACATGCAATAAAGAAATCATTGATGAAATCAAAAGAGGCCAGGAGATAACCCTTCAGCCCCTTCCCCAGAATTCTTATCATCCCTTCCCCAACTATACTCTTTGATAAAACATAAAAAACCAAAACCAAACAAAAACCCTGTTGTAAGGCCAAAGAACAGAATCTCTATTTGGTATACTGCCACCAAGTGACAGAGATGCTTGCCCGTCATCCCATGAATAAGCAGCAGGCTTCTACCTAAACTGGCTTAGGTAGAGATGGGTATACTGATGCACTGTCTCTCAGCCATCCCAGACCCCTCCAAACAAGTAATGGAAAAGCAGGAAAACCCACAGTTTAAAATATCCCACTATGAAACACAACACTGAACTGACTTTATCCTCTTCAGGATCTTCGACCGTTAGTCAGTAGACAACAGAAACAGAGCTGGTTGCTCTTAACATTATCCATTGTCTTCTTTTCCAGAGGAAAGGAGAAACTGTGCCTGATCCCTGCTCTGGATCGCAGGAGACACCTGAGCTCGACTTCCACCCAGGCTCTTTTCATTGCAGCCCTTTGGGGCAATTCCACTCATCACAGAAACTCCACAAAGTCGCTGCCTTACAGTTACAGTGTTATAACATATTCAGGGAATGAGTTTTTTCCCAACACCTTTGTGTTTGTACCAAAGAGAGGCCCAAGAGCCTTCAGAACCAGCAGGCAGTTCTGTCTCATCGTGGGTTCCTATGAGCCAAGAGGGACACTGGAGGTTGTCACCGGGGCAGCTGTAATCTGGGCTCCAGAAGAACCCATGGACAAAGAACTTGCTCATTGTGGCTCAGGCAGCAAGAGACATTTAGCAGGTGTTTCTCTTCATATTGCTGGCCTCTGGATTCTCATGGAAACGAGCTTTTTATTACTATAGTAAATATCAAAGACCATTAACTTTAAAGAGCAAAGGCTTATTTGGACCAGTTTTGAAGGCTCCAATCTATGGTCAGTTACCCCATAACTTTTGGGTATGCATCGAGGCAGCACATCACTATGGAGGTGTGTGGTACAGCCAAACCGCTCACCTCAAGGACAGGAAGTAAAATAAAGATGAGATATCAGGGTCCTACGATCCTCTTCAAGGAAAGCCTCCAGTGACCCAGATGTTCCACTAGACCCACCACTTAAAGCTCCACTGCCTCCCAATAGTGCCACCCTGAAGAGCAAGTGTTCAATACAAGCGCCTTTGGGGGACATTTGAGACCCAAATCATATCAGGCTAGACCTAAGTTTTCTCTGAGGGATGTGAAAAACAGATTCCTAGACTTCTAGGGATTTTAAACCAGGAAATCTATGCCAAAACTTTTCTACCGATCTACCTGTACATGTCAGCATGCCAGGCTTAGGAAACTATCCTGGTCATGTGCCCCAGGAGATGTTGATATTGCCATCAACATTCTAGTACCAACCTCACTGCCCAGCAAGGCTGCTTTGCTCTACTGGCAAGTCCTAAAGAAGTCATCTGCACCCAACTGCCCCTCCCACTGCAACCTGATCTCCCTGTCAGAGCTGATGGGTCTCAGCCTGCACAGCTCCACCCTTCACAGGTCCCAGCCTCCTTCTAGTCCGCCCAGTCTTCATCTCTCTCTCACCTCTCATCTGAAGACCTGGTTTCCAACCCCTCAATCATTTCCACGCTTTTCTTTAAGTGTTCTCCAAGTTCTCTCCAGGCCTGAGTTGTCTTTGTTCCCAATTCTTCTCTTGAACAGTTTGTGTCTTGTGATATTAAAGAAAAAAAGAAAAACTCCTGCTCTGAAAGGATTCAAAGGCTATTTTGACAGGATTAATTTAAGAAACCTCCACATGGCATCCCAGCAATCCAGGAAAGAGGGCAGGTTGCATAAGAAGGCCTGAGAAAGGTACTAGTCAATATCTCATCATCTCCATAGCAACAGGCCCCCAAAGTTTCCTGAGTGCTTGCTTAGCCATCAAGACCTTGAAGGTCTGCCCACTGGCCACCAGAAAACAGGTAGAACTTCCGAGGCATCCTGACAATCCCAGGAGCAATGCGCAGGGTGGGCTGGCACAACCCATCCAGGGAGGTTCCACAACATGGAAGGGAACCTGGGAGCCGAAAATCAACTGGAGAAGTGAAGAGACAGTTACCCATCTGTGAGGCCCGGTGACAACGGCATTAGCTAACCTTCAACAGAAATGCACTTTTCGAAAGGACTTTTAAGAGACACAAAAGGGTACAATATGAAAAGTCAGTTAAGCGGAGAGGAAGGAGAAAGGAAGCAAAGAATAGAATACAAAAAGGGACAAAGTGCAGTGTCAGTTACAGACCTATTTTCTCTGAGAAGCAGGAAGAAATGGAGACAGCAGAAGGAGAAGAGGGCAGAGGAAGGGCAGGGAAATACAGGAAGAACTGGTCTGACATTGGCAGCCTCAGGGGACCTGGGACAATTACTATCCACCAGGCATGGAGGGACTATAGGCTGCAAAGAAGTGAAACCCAGTGACCTAGAACTCCAAACATCCAGTGATGAGCTCACAGGATAGTCCCACAGGTAGTATACTGTCCTTCCGCCCACAAACTGTCCACATCTTTGTGGCCAACCTGGACTGTGTAGTTTCCAGAAAGCCAAGTAAACTGAGCACCTCATGATACCTCTCTTTTTAAATCTCTTCTCATAGACTGTTTTTGTCTTCCCAACAAAACAGGCGTTTCTTAGCTATCAGTGGCGAAGACAATGGGTACTTGATTTGGATACTAGTTCGTTCCTGGTTTCCTGGTACTGTTCTTACTGTGTGTCCCTGAGCAAGTCTTTAAGTCCTAGCCTCAGTCTCATGGTCCAGCAGATGGAAGGAGCTGTAATGAGATTGAAAGAAATGATGTCACATGGCAAGAAATGAGAGCTGAATATGAATGCCTATATCTCCTCTGGAAATACATATGTGCATATGTATAGATATATGAGTATGTGTGTGTGTAGGGAAGCACCTGCTGTACTCTTTTCTCAGATAAGGAATTGCTATGTGTGGACATACCATATGCGGCTCTGCTAATTTACCAGCAGGAAAGTCTGGTATAGTTTGTTGTCGTTCCTTTTCTTAGGAAACAAATAAAACAACAAGCCCCAAGTAAACAGTGGCCTTTCTCCTCCCTTCTGTTCAAACATAAACCCTGGGTCAATAGCTAATTTTGTTTATTAGCCTCTTTGTTCACTGATTAGTCATTATGAACAGCTGGAGAGGGGATTACTCACCTTGACAAGAGGGAATAGCGCACCTCAAAGAGATGCCACTTAGGGAGAAAAGAACCTCTTCATATACAAGACGAACCAAAGAAAATAGGCCCCGAGTTAAGCACATCTTGGTGAGGACCAAGAAAGAAAACAGCTTTATTTGCCTCCGTACAGCCAACGAGCCGCCCCCTGGTTTCTGGGTAGTTCTACTCTCTAGTATCTAATTCCATCAAGACATCGAAATAGCAGCTGCCTTGGAGCAAAGCACTTCTCTTGTAATTTTAGACCTGCTGGGAGTAGAGCTGGGTAACGGCAGGTTGTTCTGGATGTAACGGAAAATCTAATCTTGAAAAGAAGACAAGCCCAGTTCTAATCTTGTCTTTGAAAAACAGAAGAAGCCTAGAACTCACTCAGTGTGTTGCAAGTGTAGCTTGAAATGCCCAGGCAAAGCAAGACCCACTGGAGAGGATGCAAGGAAGGACAAATGCTGCACTTCAAGGAGGCCCAAAGAAAAGGATGAAGAAGCCCTGATCTAGAATGGGCAAGGCATGGTTTCCTAGTGTGTGAGCAACCCAGAAGTAATGCACCTATAACGCCTGGTGTATTTGGAGGGAAGCACATGAGATGACTGTGTCTGACCCCTGTCTTCTTAGAATTAGTCCCACATCCACAGGTCAGAGTCAGACTGTTGGCACTGGGCTAGAATAAGCTGGCCAAAACAAAGGCCATCTGCTTCTCTGCTGCATCTTTGTGCCTCACCTGAGCTCCCCAAAGCAGAGCAACCTCAAGGCATGCCTGGTGTGCCAGGCTTCTTCTCCTGCCAGCATCAGGGCAAAAGGACGGCCCTGAGCTCCAGCACCTGCCTCACCCTGTCCCTAGCACAGTTCCACTGTGAATACTGTCTACCCCCAGGTGAGAATACAGGGAAGCCCTGCCAACTGCTTGGCACAGATTCTGGACAGTTCTGCACTTTTCCAACCTATAAAGAAAGGTGGGCACTGGAAGTTCTGATTCCCCTCTTCCTTCAGGGGTAATTAGATCAAAGAATCACTCTCAGTGTCACAGAGTCATATGATAAATGAGGAGCTGAACCTCTTCACTGCCAAGATTTCTAATCCTTTGCCATTGTCACCCTTGTCTCCAAGTCCCTGCATCCACCTTCTTGGGAACTTGTTCTGGACACTATGTGTGGCCTGGAGCTGGGCCCGGTGCACTTCCTGACAAGACACAGAGGAAAGACAGAAAGTCAGCCCTGTAATTGGTGCATTTGCTAAATGATATTTGGGGCAGCTAGGTTCGATCCTATTTGATTCATTTTAACTAGATGAGTTCAACCCGGCCCTGTTTATTGAATGTTTGACTAAATGCAATGTTTTCTCCTAGCTCCTGGGATATGGGGTCAAAGAGGTCAGTGGCTCAAAGCAAGGCACAGTGGCAATGTTCTGCCCTTTAGCAGCGGGATTATGGGAAGGGGCTAGGCAGACATGGAGACAGGGGTTTTCCAAAACAGTTTCCCTTGACTTCTCAACCTTGGCACTGTCGACATGTTGGGCCAAACAACACTATGTTGGGAGAGCTGCCCTGTGCATTGTAGGATGGGTGGTTGCACTCCTGGCACCTACTCACTATAGATATTAGAGCTGACTCAGTCTCTTGCCGAATGTCTTGGTTGAGGAGCGAAACTGCCCCTGTTGCAAATCAGTGCTCTAAATAGGAGGGTAAATGTCATTGATTTCACAAGAGAAGGGTAAATTAAAAGACCAATGATACATTCTGACCAGGACAGGCTTCACAGATGAAATGACATTGGGCTGAGGCTAAGACTGAGGTATTTTGACAAGGTCCATTTTCATTCTAACAAGAGACACCAAAACAGCAGAAAATACCAGGGTCTGTTGTCAAGGAATCATAGCATAACCTGCAAGCCACAGGGAGATTCCCAGACCATTTAAGGTGGCACCTGCCAATCAATGGGTTCTGAGTAAGTGGGTGTAGAGCACTGTGCAGCGTTAGCATTCACCATAGGAGCAGAGAAGAGAAGGTCCTAGGAAGAGAATGGGCTGGATTTTTCAATATTTTAACAAGTGAGATGTCCAGATTGTCCCAGGTCAGCTGAATGCTGGTCCACTTTGCAGGAGGATAGAGCCCAGAGCATCACCCATTCTTAGAGGAAGACTGGAAGCAGCTCTGACCTGAAAATGCTCAAGGCCTTTCTCAGCATGGGGGAGGCGGAGGGCATGCCAATGGCAGAGCCAGCAGAAGACCAATAGGACAGACACTGAGGGGAGAGGGGTGAAGGAGCAGAGCCTGCTGCCCTGCTACGGAGCCACAACCAGCTGGACACAGGCTGCAGCCTGGCCACTTCACCACGCTCAGCCCATGCCTGGGGATCTCTTTTCTTTTTGGCTCCTGGGCCTGCCTAGGTGCACATCTGGTTCATACAGATTTGCTCACTCAAACAGAAGTGCCAGCTCGAGATTGTTTGGGCTGAAGTGAAGCGTAGAGAGAAGCTAGGGAAGTGAGGGTACAGCAGGGAGTCAAGGCCAATCTCATTTCTGAGGAAAGCCAAAGCAGGTATTAGACCAGCTGCTGTGCACAATTCCCCAGGGAACTTAGAAAAAATGCAATTATGATCCATCCTATGAGCAAGAGTCTCTCTGGTAGCCTAGACAAAGATGGACCCCATTTCTGTTGTCTTCCAAGCTGGAAGCCTCTGTAATGATCCACTTCCCAGAGCCCAAGTGCAGCTCTGGAAGCGCCTGTTCAGGAAGACAATTTTTCCTCTCAAAGACAGGTTCAACCAGTTGCTGACTGACTCCCCGGTCCCTTTTCAAAACACTCCCATCATCACCAAGCTTTTCCATGTGACTGTAGCTGTAGCAGGCTCTCTGGTTAGCAGCAGATTTAAAGATTTGGATTATCAAAGCTCTAAGCAGTGGCTGGAGAGTAGCCTCTGAGATGCCAGAGGAGGCACAAAGCCCACCTCATGTCTTTATATGGCCTGGGCCATTATAACAGGTGCAGGCAGAAAGCAGGATTTAAGGCACAGTGTCCTATGGGATGGGAGGCTCTGGCAGCTTAATTGTGCCATGTGGATACAAAGGGAAGGCTTCCAAATGCTTAGAAACTTCTGGAAAAAAAAGATTATATCCAATTCTTCCCACAACCCTCCATGCTCTTTGCATTTCAGAACAACCTGCCTGTTCCACTATCGTTTGGAGCTCCTGGACCACTGCAGTGTGACCCACCAAGTGTCTGTCTCCAGACTCACACAGTAGCCAGATGAGCCACACCAGACTGTGACTAACCTTTCACACCTCCTTTCCAAACACAGACCCAAGTGAGATGCCAAAACAAAAAGCTAGAAGCCAGGAGCTTAAGGAATGGTTCCCCTCCGTGTTGCCTTTCTACTTCCCATTGCTCTCTAGATAACCAGTGCTGCCCCAGCATAGCAGATCCAAGCACAGACTAGCCCCAGACCTCTAGTGTGTCCCACCTCAAACGTCTTCCCCTGCAATCCTGTCCATGGCTGATGTGCAGTTCACACCCCACTTCCTCCAGTATGCTCTCTCATCCCTAACATCCCTGGGACACTGGGCAAATCCAAGGGCAGAGGCTCTGGATCTGCTCTGCCAGGGCCCTATGTGCAGCAACTTGACCTGAGCAAACCTTAAAGGTTTTCTCCCTCTTTAGCTCCTGCTTTGGGGTGGGATCTCCATCTAGAGAGGAGAGAGGTACTTGCCCATCTCACAGGTCTCTAAGGCTTGGTTTAGGTTTCAGAGGCTCCTGCCTCCCAGGAAAGATTCTGATTTAGACCAACATTGCCAAGACAACAGCTTCTAGCATCCCAGCTGAGGAATATGGTTCTCCTCTAAACCCGCCCTTGTGCCTTGTGTCAATGCAAACCTCACCACAGTGCCCAGCTTCAAACATGGTGGTGCCCATCCTTTCCTAGAATGCCCCACCCCCAGCTTCCAAGTCCCCCTATTCCCACCCATGCGATGCCAACTATGGGTACAAAGACTCCAGGCAGGACAGGAGCAGAGCAGATGTGGGCACTCATCCTCTTTTTGTATGGTACACCCATTTTGCTTGCCAACTGTGTATGATGAGCTTTTCCATTCTCTTCCTTAACTTACAAAATTAATATTTTGATTTATTTATTTGCAAGGTGAGAGAGAAGAGAGACAGAAAGAGAGAATGAGCACTCCAAGGCCTCATCCCCTGCAAACCAACTCCAGATGCATCTGGCTGTATGTGGGTACTGTGGAATTAAATCCAGGTTGTTAGGCTTTGCAGGCAAACACCATCTCTCCAGCCCCTCTTCCTTAACTTTTAAAATGATGCTTCCAATTGACCCAGTCATGGGGAATCTCCAGGCAGTCTATTAAAATCTCCCATTCAAGAGTGCAGCCCAAACTGCTAGCATTTTCCAAAGTGGTTAAGGACTCCCAAAGCAGGCTGCTGCTCCTGCAGGACTAGGGAGCTTGATCTGGTCACACTGAGTGCAGCAGCCTTCTCATTGTTCTCACCATCAGCTCTGGTGCTGAATGGCAATGTCACCTGGAGTGGGTTACTGTCCTCTCTCCAGACCTCAGTTTTCCATTGTGAAAGACCAAAGGACTGGAAAAGAAAACTCACCAGTACTTCCTGGGACAGTACTTCATTTCAGCATGGGTATGGGGACAGTCATTTTAATCACTGTACTGGACTAACCTGCAAATGTAATACTCTCAATTAACCCCAATGTCTAGGAGGCATTCCATTGTCCACATATTTAGGAATTAGGTGATTTCAAAGGTAGGCTTTTCTGCTGACATTATTGGGTCACATGTATCCACATCCCTTACACTGGCCCCCTAGTGCTGGGGATGGAACTCAGAGCTCACACATGCTAGGCAGATGCTCCACCATGGAGCCACACTCACAGTCCACTTATTCTGGGGTGTTCAGGCAGGAGCAGGTTCAGGATCCAAGGGTTGTCAGTTCCTGAGAAAGGAGCCTTCCTCTTGGGCATCAACCAGCTCCTTCTCCAAGGTGCCCTATACTCTGGTCCCTCCGGGAGCAATCTACAAATGAGGCTGACAGCCAGAAACACGGGCTTGTATTCAACATGCCAAATACTCTCTGGATGCCTTCTAAATGTCACCCAGACTTAATTCAGCGCCCATTCCTGTACTAACCACTTGCTTGCATCCCTTATTCTCTGGCTCCTGAGTCCCAATCTCATGGGGATCAGTAGCCAAAAACCAGGTATCTCCACTAGGCAAGGCAATATGATAATCACCAGGAGGAAACGGGGTTCTGCAGTGCCAATCACCTCCACGTTTGGACTGCCCAAGTTGATGAGAAGTTTCAGGACTATTGCAGCACTCTGCATCAGAAGGTCTGTATCCTGGTGGACAGGACCCTTGGGGTCAGGTCTGCAGTCTTGTCATGCTGCTGCTGGGGAGCAGACACCCTGAAAAGCCCGGCTGTACCTGGTCCTCTAAGACTCTCCTGCCCTAGGACTGTCATCCCTGGTGGTCACCCCATTGTGCCCACCAACAGGCAAGGGAGATGGAACACAAGACAGTCACACAGCAGTCACCACCTCACTGCGGTTTCTAGGACATGCTTCTCTGTGGGAGCCCTCCTGTATGTTGATTTATATTAGCTCTCTCAGCAGGCACCAAAAGCTGTTTCCAACAGTCCCAGGGTAAAACCCTCCCATCTAGGCCCCTGCTCATGGGGGTCCAGACCCCTCTTTAGCATCTGGTATGAATTCAGGCCCCAGCCCTCCATCAGCTCAGCTGCCTGAAGCAGGAAGGGGGTGGGAGAGTAGGCAGGGTATGCTCCTAAGGACTAAAATTGCCCTCCTGCAGAAGGCAGCCAAGGGCATCATTGAGCAGGTCAGCACCAGGGTCCTAAACCCAGGCTTGGATAAAGAGGAGCAATGAGATCTGGCCATGTGAGCGGAGCTCAGGTCATGGGATACTAAGAGCAATCCTTCCAGGCCTGAACTCTAGAGCTAGACTTATAGCTCCTGGGTTCCAAGCCCCTGAAAGTCTCCAGTCTCCAGATCCTCTTGTCTCAGAGGGGTCCCTTGGTGAACAGCACAGGGCATGAGGCCCAGAGCCCACTGAGTTGGTGATCTCACCTTGGCCTTTTTCATGACCTCATTTGAAACTATACAAAGCTCACAGGAAAACACAGAGCCTAGTGTTTTATCCCATCTAGCTCCAGCAAGTGTAAACTTGGCAGCTGGTGGAGGGCTGTGGATCTGCCTTCAAAGTGAATGGAACAGCGGATGCTGTGCTTGGGCCCAGCACCCAGATGTTTTGGGCAAACAAACATGAGGCCATCTGGAAGGCGGGCTGCCTAGGTGCTAGCAAGTTCCACTTTGCTCTCTTCTCTGGTGATAAATGAGGCGAGAAGGGAACACTCACTTGTTCACTCACACATTCATGGTCCACCCACTGCAGAAACCCCAGAGACTGCTTGGGGAGGAAGACCTGGTCTCTGTCCTTGAGGAACACCAGGAGCAGAGAAATGCAGTCGTGTGGGAGTGGGCTGAGCAGGGCTATGGTCCCCTACAAGAAGGGTGCTCCTCTCACTGGAAGGGGCCAGATAGCTCTGAATCCAGAGGAAGTAGGATCAGAAGGGACCAGCATTCTGAGGAGGGGTGACAATAACACAACTCCAGAAGTGAGGGCCCTGGCCATGGGCACCCCAAAGAGACTTCAATAAACGTCACTTGCACACTGCTTCCTGTGTACTTTTGTAATGTCTGTGTGGTCTCACTGTGAAGTATACATAGAATCAAGGTTTATTGTCCATACCACACTTGACTCCTAACTTCTAGAGTTACCTTATAAGGTCTTCCCACCAGCTCCTATGGAGCTTGTCAAACTACACTGTCACCATGGAAGCTGATGGAGCCGTTCCAAGGCTGCTGGTACAAATCATGACATATTCAGAGAAACCAAGGAAGCAGTGGGAGAGGCCTGGCTACTCCAATACACTCATCTCCTCCTGTGGCCACAAATTTTAAAAGTAGCAAGTCTACTGTCCCCAAGCTGGAGAGTGAGACGTGTGAGACAACAGCTTCTCCCAGGCCTGGGGAATGAGTGGATCAGCACACAGACAGACCCAGCCTTCCTCAGCCATCACCTCAAATGGGAGCCAGATCTTGGGAGTGTTACAGAGAGCCTGGGGCTTCCTGGAGACCCCTGTAGTAGAGAACAATGAATCCTCTGACCACCTACCACCACATGGTTGAAATCCTTCACGTGCTAAGCCCAGACATCAAAACCAATTATTGGAGATTTCATGTTGCTGGATGTAGGATGTAGATGAGTTTCTACTTCTCTCCCTCCAGGTCTTCTAGACCTTGGAATTTGGCCAAGCAAAGAATGGAAAACTTCATAAAGCTCAAGCATATAAAGACGTGTCGCACTTTAATCCCAGCACTGGGGAGGCAGAGGTAGGAGGATCGCCATGAGTTCGAGGCCAGCCTGAGACTACACAGAGTTCAAGGCCAGCCTGAGACTACATAGTGAATTCCAGGCCAGCCTGGGCTAGAGGGAGACCCTACCTCAAAAAAAAAAAAAGGAAAAAAAGAAAAAAAAGGACAGTTATGGAATACAACATGATACATGTCATAGTTTAGAAAGAAACTACTTTTATGGGTCAGCTTCCATTATCCTTCAGGGAAACTAACAGCTCATTTGCATAAGGAGACAAAAATCATATGGTAATTAAAAGTACAATCTTCAAAATTAAGCAGACAGTTTCAGGAGGCCTTGGCACTTTCTAGCTGTGGAGGTTATTTAACCAGGCTGCATTGCTCATTTTGAACACCAGTGGAATTCAGGGATTCACAGAATCTAACTTCTAGGTCTGTAATGGTGACTGAGTTAATACATATAGCATCTGGTATCTACCTAAGTATCAGAACTATGTTATACTTCAGAAGAGGTTAGTGACCAGTCACCATCCTGATCCCCCAAGAATCTCTCACTGCCTTGGCCCTTCCCTACAGGGCCCTAGGACATCCCTGTGATTCATCTTCTCTGGCAGGCAGGCTGCACCTGCAGCAGTATCTGCGTCCAGCACTGTCTGGTTTGAATGTCACTCCTGCCCTGTAGACTCCCATAAACTCCTGTTTCACCTCTGTGCACTCAGAAGCACTTTTGACAGCCCTCATCCTGCCCCCAGGGAATGGAGCCTTCTGAGCTCCAGAAGTTCCCACAATCTACTGACAAGAAGGGAGGCCCTGCTCAGCCTTTTCCCGGTTGTGATTGAGCATGTACTTCCGCTGCAGATTATTCAATCCCAGAGACGACAGACAACTTGACCTTGCACGGTCCCCAGCTTCATTTCAGGCCAGAGATATGTGGGAAAGGCTGGAAGCTACATATGCACTCTGTGAGGCTCAGAAACTCCAAAGCTTGTCCCTTGGGACCAAAGTACATGCTCATAAAAGTCTTCTTAAAAAGTAACATCCACTTAATTCCCACCCCTCTACATATCACTTAGCCTCCCTGGTTGGTAATTACTATCTTATTTTAAAGAAAAAACTATTTATTTACAAGCAGAGAGAGACAGCAAGAAGAGAGACAGACAGAAGAGAGATAACGGATGCACCAGAGTCTCCAGCCACTGCAAACAAATTCCGGATGTGCCACTTTGTGCATCTGGCTTTATGTGGGTACTGGGGAATAGAACTGGGGTCCTTAGGCTTTGCAGGCAAGCACCTTAACTGCTGAGCCATCTCTCCAGCCCTATAATCACTATCCTGATGGGACAGATAACAAGGATGGCATTGAAGTTGAAAGAGATGTGTCTAATCCTCAATCCTGCTTCTAACTGTGAGGCATAAGACAAGTACCTGGAGTAGGGCATGCAGTTGGGAAGTTGGGAGCTCCATCCCAGGGTTACTGCAAAGCCAGCAGCCAAAAACTGGCTGAGGGAGAAAGTGTGTACTGTACACCTTCATATCCACCTGGTATATAATTAATACTCAAGAAAAATCAGTTGAATATAAATTTCAAAAGGGCACTGCTTGGCTTACATATGTGTGATACATGTACTGCCCCCTCCTACAAAAAAAAAAAAAAAAGCTAATAGTGTCTCAGACAAGTGTGTGGGGCATGTTCCTGCTTCCCAGAGATTCAAGAGAACCCAGAGCAACATTCAGGAAGATGCAATGAGAAACACACACACACACACACACACACACACACACACACACACACACACACCATTCCACTTAGCAGATGAGTAGTTTTGAACATAACCCACAAGCTTCCTGTATCTGGGCCATCCTAGGTACAACCCCTAAAAACAAGTAGCAAGCAGCCTTTGAAAAGCATGACTGTGAGATCTCACAAAGATATTCCAGGAAAATTGGATTTCTTAGATTTCAAGATATTCTGGACTGCCTAGCAGATATTGTTAGTAAACTAATTCTGTGATTAGGGCAAGGACCTGAAGATTTTCAAAGCTTCCTATCAGATCCATCTGAGCATGTGGGAAGGGGGCATGACCTTCCCTAGCTCCAGCACTGGCACCAAGTGACCACAGCATGAGGCAGGAAACAAGCCTTGTTCTGTTCACAAAGAAATATACTTGAGCAACATGCAAACCTTGTTTACTTTATGCACATGATTTTGAGCTTTGGCTTTGTTTTTCTCTTTCAGTTTGCTATTCCTTTTTCATATGTATAGGTACTTCTAAAACATTTTTTGGCATTTAAAAAATTTCCCTTTTACTTTGGCAGGGGAGAGGGGCAGGATCTCACTGTAGCCCAGGCTGACCAGGAACTCACTCTGCAGCCCTGATTGGCTTTGAATTCATGGTGACATGGTATTCCTCCTTCCTCAGCTTCCCAAGTACTGGAATTATAGGTACAAGCCTATACACCTGGCTAAAACACTTTAAATTATATTCTTGATTAACACACGTTTATCTAAACACATTAACAGAATTCTGGATGATATTTCCACACATGCATATGGCATCTCCACACCCTCTTCCCCCTTCATTAACCCCTGCTGTGCTTTCAAACTGCCTTCTTTTTGGGGGGTTCCACCTGTGACAGAAAACACATGGTACCTGTCTTTCTGTACTTGGCTTACTTCATTGAATAGGATATTCTCCAGTTCAAACTATTTTGGTAGACCTACTTTGACTATTTGGAGGAACCTCTATATTGCTCTCCATAATCGCTGTACTAATAGCCTCTCCAGCCAGCTGTCCAACCGGCTGCCTACTGACATGCAAATAGGAAGCCTTATCTAATTCTCCTGAAAGATCCTGCAACCCCCCAACATAATCCCCAGGCCCCACTCTTTCAAGTTACCTACAGGAGATTTCAGGAAACTCTGCAATGCTCATCCAGCCAGAGTACTGTTATTTGAGCTGCAGATAAAGTATCAGCTAGATGTGGGATTCTGACAACAGATAATTTATATATATCCCAAATATCACATAAAATATACTAAAATTATTTGTTATCTGAAATCCACATTTTGTCATCTTGTGTTTTAGTTCTGTTGTTGCTTTGAGTTTTTGCTAAGCCTTGCTATCCATCTGTTTTGCTTACACAAAAAGAAGAAGAGCTCTATGAGTATCAAATGAGAAGAGGTAGCAAAACCAGTTCCACCTGACACTCTGAAGGAGAACCCTGGGTCAGTTCCACCCTCTTCTTCATGGCAGTACCAGCACCAAGCTAGAAAGAAGAGAAGTGGTTGGTAAAGGTGAGGAACACTGGCATAGGGAAGACCCTTTCGGGCCACATGGCCTCTGACACGCTGCTCAATTCTTGTTTTTTCCTTCCTTTTCTTTTGTTCAATAAAGTGGAGATGTAAAAATTTAAACAAAATGGTGCATATGGAAAGCGTGAAATCAAAATGTACGACGCGTTATCATAGTAAGTCACACTGACAGCAGAGGAAGTAAACACCCTCGGCTTTACAGTCAGGAGGCAAACTATAAAAATCAAACCAAGTGCTCACAGTGACTTATTCCTGTAAGAGCAAAGGATTCTGGGCACTCAGTAAGAGAGTATCACATGATTTCCCACAGTGCTGGTGTTCATGGCGTTGGACAGCATCAAAAAAGATTGTATTGTACTCAATGCTCTCTGCTCAAGGAGGCAGAGAAGTGCTTCATCCAGGAAAATCTACCAGAGCCTAGGGCCTACAGTAATCCACACAGGCCTGATCAAGAGTCCTGAGAGTTACTTTTTAAAGTGCATTCAGGGGGTTGGAGAGATAGCTCAGCAGTTAAAGGTGCTTGCTTACAAAGCCTGATGACCTGGGTACGATTCCCCAGTATCCATATAAAGCCAGATGCACAAAGTGGTGCATTAGTCTGGAGTTTGTTTGCAGTGGCTAGAGGCCCTGGCATGCCGATTTCCCATTCTCTCTCTCTCTCTCTCTCTCTCTCTCTCTCTCTCTCTCTCTCTCTCTCTCTCTCTCCCTCCCCCCTCTCTTCTTTCTGTGCTTGAAAATAAAATTAATTAATTAATCAATTAATTAATTAATTAAATGAAATGCATTCAGTACCTCCTATGTGCAACACATGGTACTATTTACATTCTAGAGCTTAGAAAGACACTGTTCATATACCACTGACTATTATGCCATCAATATTTTTTGATTGAATGAAAAAGTAGATGAACAATTACCCATGGAAAATTTACAAAGGACTAGAAAAACACACATACACAACCTCTGGATGTACTGGAGACAGGATTAACTCCCTTTGTAAGTGGCAGGACAAGGTAGGGCAAAGAAAAGGCACTGGTATGAGCACCAGTGCACACTTCCAGATGCTGTTCTCTCTCTGAAGGGTGCATGACACCAGCTGAGGATGGGTCATATGGCTGGAAGTGCATCTGAGCAACTTTTGGCATTCTGCAATCTTGCAGATACTTGTTGATGGGACAAAGCTTTCTAAAGACAATTTCCAAGTGGTTAATATTTAATGAGCCATTCTACTTCTGAGAGACTGGGCTATTGATGTCCCTCCACCAATGACATCAGTGAGAGTGACATACAGCTCTGGTAGAATGACATTGTCAGGGGGCTGGAGAGATGCCTCAGCAGTTAAGGGGCTTGCCTACAAAGCCTAACCACACAGGTTCGATTCCCCAGTACACATGTAAAGCCAGATGCACAAAGTGGGTTCATACATCTGGGGTTTATTTGCAGTCACTACAAGAACTGGTGTGACTATTCTCTCTCTCTCTCTCTCTCTCTCTCTCTCTCTCCAAATAAATAAGATATTTGGAATGACATTGTCAGGAGTTATGAGTTGCATTAAACCAACAGTAAATACATGCTACAGTGAGGACCAGTAGGCTGGCCCACCAAAAGTTATTCCCTTCTAGTCAAACCTTTTATCAGTTAAGAACTATCCCTGACCTTAGGCATGGGCACATATTGGTTGAGGTTAAGGGAGTGTCCAATGAATGACAGGACAGACATGATCTTGCCCTCAGAATGGTCACATTCTAAACTGCAGAACAAAGCCCACCAAGGCAAGGAGACAAGTACAGACATAAGCTAACAACGTTAGGGCTGTGTAAGCTGCTGCCTCCATGGGCGCCTCAGGATGTATGGCCAACTGTGCTACATGAAAAGCTGGAGAAAGCTGGGATATCCCAGCCATTGGGAAACTGATGCTTCCAAAGGCAAGCCTTCACTGGTACCAACAAAGAAACTTAAGGAAGGAAGTCTAGAAGGTTCTTAGAGACAAGATACAGGAACCTTTCATTAAAATAGATGAAAAATGAAGTTATGCCCCTATTCTAGGCTCTCAGTGCATTATTTTCCAAATTCTTCCATTCCATCAGAGCTTTGTTTTTCTAAACTACAGATAGATGCAAGGGTTAACTTAGGTCCAGCCATATTTTGTTAAAGCCTTTACAGGTGGGTCTTGAGTTGTGTTCGTAAAGAGTGAGAGTTGGTTTAGAAAACATTTTCCAATATGGAATCCTTTTCATTTGTTATTTTCCTTTCAGATGAGTGATGATGACGTCCAGCCAGCTGGCACGGCTGTAAAGGACCAGGACTCACATTTCAAAGTGGCAAATCTGGATTTGGATATGCAAATAGAGCAAAGAGCACAGCTTTCCACCATAAATCCCATTATGAGAATTCATTCTCAGGAATAATAGCTTCAAAAAGAGGTGTATATGGAATGAAGCGATTTGTGATGTATGCTATTATGCAAGTTACAAAGACATACATGGAAGACTAGGTATTCTTCACAGTGCTGAGGACTGGTGAAAACAGCCTCAGTTGATTAGGTACATCATGGTACATTCATGTAATTCATTCTTTAGTATTACAGTGATGCCGCAGCTAAGGCCACAGAAGAATATTCATGGTCTATAATTAAAGGAAAAGCTCAGATTACATAGGAGTACATGTAGCAGACTTTTCTCAAGTATATTTTCAATGTCTGGCAAAGACTGGATTATGCACATAAAAGACATAGTGTCCCTGGGATCTGAGATTGTACATCATATTTTTTTCTTTTTAAAATGTTTTTTGAATAATTATTGTGTATGACTTCTATAAAGATGATTTTAAATTACTCTTTAAATTAAAACAAAAGATACTGCTCATATGCAAGGGACAAAAAGAGCAAGAGTGCCTTTTCATAAAACAATTTGAAATTCATAGTGATGATTAGCTTAGTCCTAAACCCCGTTAAAGAGTTATGAGAGACGAGAGTCCTGGAACAATCTGGCAGGTGTTAAGGGAAAGGGTCGAGTAGTTGAAAGAAGAACAAGCTAGAGGTGGGTTCCCTTTATTTCTCTGATATCTCCATCCCGTTCCCAGGGCACCCTCAAAGTTTCTGGACTCTCATATTTTCTGAGCGCTAGTCTATACAAGCTCACCCATTGCTCTCCATCCCAAGTTGCTCACTCCAAACTCCCGATCTCTCCAGACCCCACTCAATCTCTGTCAACAGAATGACATCTTTCAAAATAGTACAGAGGAACAACCTGTGGTCACCATGGTTACTGGAGGAAGGTGACATGCTCTTACTGTACCAATAGCCATGGCAGGAGGATGGGCGTGAAAGACTCTCTTGATTCTAACACACCTTGAGCAATGTAGCCAAGACCTGTGGAAAAACACCTTTCCCCACTGGTATCTATGCCAGGCTATCCCTGGCCCACAAGTTGCCTATCCCGGAGACTGCTAGCTCTTGGCTCATGGCAATGATGTGCTGCCCATTCATTTAAGGACTCTGGCTTACTTCCGCAGAAGAACACTGCTAACTACTACTACTAGCTCTTGCCAGACACAAAGAAGAAGAAAGTAGCATACCTTCTCCCGCCTTTCATCTGACCAACCCTCACCCCCAGTCTAAAGTAAGCCATGGCATGGTCCAGCCATGTCTAGACTACTACAGGGAAGCTAACCAACATGCTGGTGGTTATGAAGGGGTGGATAGAGAGGCCCAGGCTGCTCATGGGAATGGAAGTACTGAGAACTTGGACCTAATCCTGAGAGTCATTCTAATTGCAAAAGCAAGAAAAGAGCACAATTAAGGAGACTGACCTACTGGCCACCTGAGGGACACTGCAGAGTGTTGAGACCAGAGGCAGAGAGAAGACCTGGGGTTTGAGATGGTGTATGATCAAAGCTTTCAGAGAAGGTAGCCATGGGCGGTTTCTGTCTTTGGAGTCAGAAGTCTGCATGTGCCCTTGCTCAGCAGCCATGGTCCTGGAGTAGGCTGCTCTAGGCAGCCACAGTCATAGGTGAACTGCCCGTGATAACCTTCCCTCATGCCTCCAAGGGCTGCTGCAAAGAGCTTGGGAGACTGGGTGTGTTGAAAGCCCTTTGCTAAACTGTAGAGTGCTATACAAATGTTAGCTATTATTATTAAATGGCTGAAACAGTATTTTGTCAGTGGCTTAGTTCTGCTCAGTTGAATACAGAGCTCCAAACATTTTACCAAATACCAAACAGGACTTTGTTATTTAGGGAAGAGACTCAGGAGCTGCCATTGAACACTGGAAAATCTCAACAGCAGCCAACAACACAACTGTCAAAGCTTCCAGATAAGCAACTTCACTCTGGTGGACTAGGCGTATATAATGATTCATGGGGGCCCTTGAATGCACATCCAAATAGGGTCTCACCCTAATGGGGATTTGACTCCAGAAGGGAGCTAGGAGGTACTACAAAAGGGGAGAACAGTCTTGCATGGCCAAAATAAGTGATGTTGGCTTCATCTGTCTTGGCTTGCCTTATGGTTTAATCTGAATGCTCATTTACTTCTACTGAAGCTGAGATTTTCAGAGACTATTTAAGTATGAAAATGTCAACAACTTGGATCATAAAATTCTAACCTTGGAAAGGATATTGTAGCAAAATTACCTCTTTACTTGTCTGTCTTTGTCCCACCAATCTTTCTTGGAGGTTGTTCCACAAGTGTCTAGGAAAAGGCCTAGTGCAAGTCAGATTTCCATATGTATTTGGTGAATGGGTGGATGGATGGATATATGAGTGAGTGTACAGGTGGGTGGGTGTGTGGATAAATGGATGAGTGATGGGTAGATGGATGAATGGATATAAGGAAGAATGGATGGGTGGGTAGATGATTGGACAATGAATTGATGGATGGACGAGTGAGTGCATGGCTGTCTGGCTGTGTGGGTGGGTAGATGGCCATATGTCTAATGGGTAGGTGGATGGATGGGTGAATGGCTGGGCATCTGGACAGGTAACTGGATGGTGATGGCTAGCAGGATGGATGGGTGGGTAAACGACTGGATATCTGAATAGGTCAATGGGTGGCTGGATAGATGGACAAACAAAGTGTGAGCATTCCTGACCTAATCTCTAGTCTAGAAGACACTAAGGTGTTTCTTCCCTTTCAGAGGAAGCCACCTTTGTTTTCCATTTCTTACATTTTTCTTTCTTCTTTGTTGTATGAGGGCACAGGCGCATGGATGCTATGGCATGTGTGTGCCAGTCAGAGACAGCCTCACCTTCCACTTTGCTGGAGGCAAGGTCTCCAGTTGTTCGATGCTGTTTGATACACCAAGCTAGCAGGCCTGCAAGCTTCTGGGAATTCTCCTGTCTCCACCTGCCATTTTGCCATAGCTGTGCTGTGATTGCAGATGCTGCTGCATCTGGCTTTATGTGGGTTCTGGGGATCCAGAATTTTTGCATGTGTATCTGCATGTGGTGTGTGTGGATGTGTGTTCATATTTGTGCACATATGTATGCATGCATGTGGAGGCCAGAGGTTGACATCAAGTGTCTTCTGCTGTTGCTTTCCACTTTAGTTTTGAGATGGTTTCACACTGAATCGAGAGCTTACCAATTCAACTGGATTAGCTAGCCAGCCCCCCACAGGGATCTGTCTCTGTCTACCTCCTCAGTGCTAGGACTAAAAGTGCACGATGCCACACCCAGCTTTGATGTGGTGATGGGAACTGAATTTGGGTTCCCATGGTTGCATGGCAAGCACTTTACTCACTGAACCATCTCAATAGCCCCCAGATTCATACTCTTTAAATATAAAACCTCATCTGTGTACCCCCACCTGTCTCAAGGCCTCAGTCCATTTGTTCTGGACCCATGAGGAAGCTGTTCTGTTAATTCCCAAGGCTGATGAGACCCAGAAACTTCTCCCCCAGGCTTCCAGGAAGGGCTTCCAAGGAGAAGGAAATGGCTAATTAATTGACCTAGTTGCAATCCAGTAGCTCAGGCTCTTCTCTGTGTATGAGAGGAGAACTTTCAGGGGTGAAGAGAAAGAACCTTCCCAGAAGAGCAATAGATTTCTATTTAAACATCTGTTTTCATTTACGTTTTTCATTAAGCATAAAAGCTCTGCTTTAAACCCTCACCTCCTGGTGATCATACTGTTCTTGTTCTGAGTCACATATCTCTGGGCAGCCAGACCTTCTGACTCACTGAAGGATGAAGTCTCAGATTCACAATACCACAAAACTGCTAAAAATAGGAATCATGTACCTGGGCCCCAAAATAGGACAGTGACAAACATGACTCTTTAATAGAACCATTGCCCTATTACATAAAAATCAAGCAGGGACTATACTTGTCCTTGTTCATATTGCCTTTGATTTAATAAAACCATCTCCAGGCCTTTGAAATCAACAAGACAGATAGATGGGTGCAGCACACAGAAAGAGAGGGGACAGAATCAAAATAATTATGCCTAACACATTCAGGCTGCTTTTATTAGAAAATTCTCTATTTTAATCAGTGCAGGGATATCTTCACAGCAGTGAGAGGCAAACAAAGCTTCCGTCCATGCTTTGGTGGTGGTTTCTCCCTTGAGAATCAATGTAGCTGAAAATAGTTTGGGAAATTGTGACTGAGAAACAAATAAGATACTTAGCTCTCTCTCTCTCTCTCTCTCTCTCTCTCTCTCTCTCTCTCTCTCCCCCACCCTTCCTTTCTCCCTCCCTCTCTTGGGGGGAGGATATGTATGTGTCTTATTATATTACTTTTCAAGGCTTTTGAGGTCTTATATTAAAATTTTATATTTTTTTCCATATTGACAAAATCTTTACTTGAGTAACCTTGATTTTTTTCACTTCCTCTTTTGGGGAAAACACATATCTGTATTTTTTTTTGTAACCTCTGTGAGAACTTGTTTCATTCTGGATCTGGACTTCAGAATTAGCCATGAGACTACCCGTGATGCCCCACTTCATCCCAGCTCAAACTACCATGAAGCCACCAGGGTCTTCTAGAGAGATTCCGTGCTCAGGATAAGTGCTCAAAGGGAGTGGGTCCGGATGCCTAACCATTGTTTTCATAGCACATAAATGTAGAAATAAATGCATTTGAAGGAAAAGAATAGAGCTGACCTGATTCCTGGGACAGGAGACATCCAAGATGCAGACACCTAGCTCTGCTGGTAGGTGGATTCTCACAGAAAACCCTTCTGTCTTCCTGGATGGCAACACAACTTTCCATGTTTCAGATGACTTTTTGCTGACATGCTCAGCACAGAGGAGATGAGCTAAAGAAGGGTCATCTCTGAGCTTGTTGGCAAGAGGAAGGACATGCCTAGTAACATAAAAATATGCAGCTATTTATTTTTACTGTGTTTTAATTCCCAGGTCTGTAGGTACCACTGGGTTATAGGGCATAAATCATGAAGGCCACTTTCAGAACCCAGTCCATGATAAGGCTGCTGGGTAAGAAGGGAGGATGACGAGTGGGCATGGTCACACTGGTTGACTGGGGCAGAGGAAAGTGCTTTGACACTGCAGGTAAAACACTCAGCGCACCTGAAGGATGAGGCCAGGGCTCATCTGTGGAAGCACATGTAAGGGCTGGATGTCTCCT
>PVHP010001759.1:0-100711 GCA_004024765.1 Zapus hudsonius | reverse complement strand
CGCCCCTCCAGCTCGGCTACTCACAGTCCGGGAAAACGTCATCTGGTACTGGCAGCTCGCCTTGGCACCCATCCATAGTCCTGGAATTCACTGGGTCTCCATTGCAACCCACAGTTCATCCTCATGGCCCCATCGGGCTCCATGCAGGCAACCTTGCACACCTGCTTCACACGCCGATGGCCATTTTTCAAAAACAAAACTGTGTTGCAAATCCAACGACCCTCTCTTCTTATATTTGCCATACTCCACAGTACCAGGTGGGCTACCAACTTGTTAATCCAGGGGGGAACAAGGCATTCAGGCCCCTTACTTCTAAAGTCCGCATTCTTCCTGTTGTTCCAATGCAGACCAGCTGGCCCAATCTCAGTGGTTGTAATCTCTCAAACAATGCAGGTGAATGGGCAGCAGTTTTGACCCAAAGATCTTTCTGTGCCATCTCCATCTGCTCACACCAGTCCATCTTTATGTAAAGCAACCCTGCACAGGTTTCCAGGACCCAGGCAGGCAGAATGCAGCAAGCCTCTCACGCAAACTGCTTCTGGCACAGTCCTGACAAAGTTCTTTCTCACCCTCTAAGCCAAACCTCACAGTCCATAGTTATCACTACATTCAGGTCTTGTAACTCTGACCAGAATGATCCATGAAGCTGTACTCAACAACACTGCGAGGCATCTCTTAGGTCGAGATTTCAAATCCTTCCACATTCCTCCTGTAGATCACTTCCAGAAGACCCAAAGCCACAAGATCAGGGTTCTAGCAGCAACAGATGACCCCACATCCTGGCACAGGTAGAGTTGGTTTTATGCAAAGTTATTAAACTTTGTAGAGCGCTGTCACAGCTTTCCTCAGTCCCTGACATAACTGTCGTCATGTCCCTCCCTCCACAAGAAGACTCTTGGTGACGAGATGTGACTGAGAGGGTAGCTCCCTAGCCAAAGCAGGAGGAGAGGCTCACAGTAGAATCATGAAGGAAGACTGCGTTAGATGGAAGTCCAGCCCTCAGCAGCCTTGGGGGCTCAGCCATGATGAGAACCTATGATCCACGCAGCTTCTCTGCTAGTTGGAACACGTTTTCTGCTGTTCCTGCCCAGTCAGTTTTCCTGCTGTTAGACTGTGGCCTGGAGCAGGGTTGGGCCTCTTGAGAGTTGACAGTGAACTGGGTACCCTTTGCCTAGTGTTCCTTACCCCATATTAGGGTGGGGCCCTGCAGGTCACACTTGCCCCAATGTACCCTCCGGAACAGTGGTTGTCTTTGGGCAGGCACTGCCCCCTGGTGTAATGCAAGTAAAGGTACAGGTCCTTTAGCCCTCCTCCCTGGGAGGCTGGGGAGATTGAAGAAGCTTCCAGGAGGCATGGGAGAGCCCCTGTGGACCTGGGACATCTCAAGAAGTAGAGTGTGCATTGCAAAGCTTGCAGACTGATGGTTCTGCAGCATGCCTAGAAGGCCACCTGCAGCTGTGTGACATGTCCCCTGACAGATGGCATTACCTCCCAGGAAAGCACACAAGAAGCCATTGAAAACATCAGAGCATCGGTGGGACCAGGGCAGAAGGAGCACTGGGTCTGATGAGGTGTCACTCTGCTGCAGGATGGCTGAGCAGACGGGCAGATGAGCTTCTGTCTACACTGCGTGCTGGAAATGACTGGGTCAGAGTTACTCTGCTGCAGGATGGCTGAGCAGACGGGCAGATGAGCTTCTGTCTACACTGCATGCTGGAAATGAGTGGGTCATGAAAGTTTGCTTTGCAAATTTAAACTTCAAAAAAATTCTTTAACATTCAGTACTGTATTTGATTCAAATGAATATATGAGTTTAGCAGAGACTGACAGAATTAATGTGGTTTGTAATCATCCCTTTGATGACTCTGGCCTTGTACTCAATAAAGACAGGTGTATTAGTAACACCTCGAGGTTTTTTGAATACTGGACTGGTTCCACACCACAGCTAGACACTGTTAGAACAAAGAGGCCATCAAGCCCAAAGACACACAGATTGGTAATCTCTCTGGCTTCCTTCACCAAAGGCTCAATCACATACTGTCTGTGTTCATGGGACCCATAGGGTATGTGGCAAATAGTAGTTAGTGATTGTAGAAAAAAGACGGCATGTGTAGAAGAGAGAATGGGAAACAAGTCATCAGGACCTTTACCACCTGCAGTAAAACAAGCCATATTCTGGTGTAGAGCTGTTGAGATACTTTATTATATAAAGATGAAAATGCTTCTTTTGAGGAAATGTGTTATCACATGCTTTTATCTATGGCAATGTTTTGAATGTCTTGCTCTATTCACAGATGAACAGCCTTGTATTTTTAGTGACTGTAGCTAAGTACTCCACCACACGGCTGTCACACTTTTAATACCCAGCACAGGACTCCACCACGTGGCTCTATCACTTTTAATACCCAGCACAGTACTCCACCACACGGCTCTGTCACACTTTTAAGACCCAGCACAGTACTCTACCACATGGCTCTATCACTTTTATTACCCAGCACAGTACTCCACCACGTGGCTCTATCACTTTTAATACCCAGCACAGTACTCTGCCACACGGCTCTATTACTTTTAATACCCAGCACAGTACTCCACCACACGGCTCTGTCACACTTTTAATACCCAGCACAATACTCCACCACATGGCTCTATCACTTTTAATACCCAGCACAGTAATCCACCACACGGCTGCATCACACCTTTAATAACCATCACAGCATTCCACTGCATGGCTCTGCCACACTTTGTTTACATGCTTCTCCTTAGTTGTACATATTTGCTTGTTTCTCTCAGTCAGACCTCATGGAGCCCTGTGGCCAGCCATTCATTCCTTTCTTCTGGGTTTCATTGCTGGCCTGCTGACTGGTGACCTCCCTTCTCCAGCCCACACTTATGACCCTCCTCTCTCGGGCTCGATGATGTTCATTACCCATTTTGTGGATAAAGTAGAGCTTATCTGGTATCAGTAGAGCTACCTCTTTCCAGGGAAGGCCGCTCATCTTCTTGGTTCCATGCTCTCCACCATCTATTTCTCGTTCCATTCTCTATCTCTTGCCTCATCCTCTGACATCCCAAAGAATAGCCTCATGGTAGAGTGGGTTGGTGTATGGAAGTTGTGTTAAGTACCAATCATTTCCAGAGTGAGAGGTTAGTCCTTTCTTTCACCTCATTAATCCTTTTATTTAAGGAGAAAGTCTCATTTGGTGTTAGCACTTGTCAAAAAAAAATTCACAAGTCTTTCTGTTTTAACAAAGGACATTTAAAGTGAACATGACCTAATAAACACGATCATATTTCATGGTAGTTACTATAAAATATTTCAAATGGAGTAATACGGAGAGTAATGTCACAAATGCATATGCACTGACTGTCAGATTTATTAAATGTTAATTTTTTTCTACATTTGGTTAAGGGTATGTCAGTTGTGGTTCAGCGAGGAAATGTAGGAAGCAGACCCCCTAGGATGGAGATGTGAGTGCACACTGTGTGTGTGTGTGTGCGTGCACGCACACACAGGCTTGCATTTGTGTGTGGTTACCTACGTAAGTCATGGCTGGTGTGTTGTGGAGACTTGACTGTCCACTGCAGTGGGCTGGCCCAGCCCCTGCAAGGCTGTTTTCCAGTGTGGTGGTGAATGTCGAATTCCCAGGCAGGCTGTGGGGGAAGGGAAACATGACAGGAAGCCCATGAGAATTAGCTGAAGTCTGTGTCATTCTTGCCGCCTCCAGCCTTGAAGAAGCAGTTGTCCTTCATCTGAGACTAAAACATTTATCTGGCCCGAGTCAGAGCAGCTAATGTGGGCCCAGATGAAGGAGCTGTGCTATGTTGAGGGAGCCAGCCCATACATGATGATGTGTGTGAGGCACACCCCACCATCCCACCCCATCTGAGCCTGCAAACAAAAGCTCCTCCTTCACTTTCACACCCCTCCCCAGATCTCCTGGAAATATCTCCTGGAGCTTACCTTAGAGGAGAGCAGACTATTAGCCACAGAGGATTGCTATGAGTTCAGGGTTTTCTTGGGTTATGCAGTAAGTTCCAAGACAGCTTGGGCAAGAATGAAACCTTGCCTAATCTCATACCAAAAAAAAAAAAAAGCTATACACACCACTTGGCTTTGTGACACCATGCTTATCATTAATAGTTCATCTGGCAGGTGATAGTTGTATTGATATAAAATCATACTATTAATTTATCTAAGTTACAAAGATTGAGTTGGTTTAAAAGAAGTCTAGTAAATAATAGCAGAGCATGGACATTTAAACTCTTGCAGAAATACTCAAGTGAGCTGAGCTAATGCTATGCTATTACATGGAACCAAAAAATTATGTGATATTTACTTTCCTAAACTCTGATTGGACTCTTGCTTTTGCTAAGATTTCTGTTCCCTGGATTTTGTTTGAACTAACCCCCAGCAAGCTTTCAGAACTTTATTCAAGGATCACATTCACAACTTTGCCCTGTCCTGTGCAGGTGGGATTCCTATCTTTCTTTGTGCTCTTATGAACTTTGCTATAGCTCAGGTGGTTTGTCACTATCTGTCTTTGGTATAGAGTTGGATGTATTTGTTGTCCTCTTTTGAGAGCTTGTGGGCAGAAGAAGGAAAGGACTGTCTCTTACCTGTGTTTGTCATCACCCACGGTGCAGAATACATTGTGCTGCAGGTGTTAGTGCTTTCTAAGATTTAAAAAAATCTGAAATGATGTAAAGAGGGGTTGTCAGATGGTAGTGTTCCCATTCTATTTGAAAGAGAGAAATTGATACAAATAAAATAATTTGTCCAGAGTCTAATTAGTAGACGGAACAGAAATTATGTGCCAAATTACTAGTTTTTAATTCATATTTTATATGATTTTTATTTATTTATTTGCAAGCAGAGAGACAGAGACAGAGAGAGAGAGAGAGAGAGAGAGAGAGAGAGAGAGAGAGAGAGAGAGAGAGAGAATAGGTGCACCAGAGCCTCTTGCCCCTGCAAATGAGCTCCAGATGCATGCGCCACATTGTGCATCTGGCTTTATGTGTACACTGAGGAATTGAACCCAGACCATCAGGCTTTGAAAGAAAGTGCCTTAAAACTGCTAAGCCATCTCCTCAGTCCAACAATTCAATTTTAGCAACTCGGGTTGTTAGGTTTTGCAAGCGAGCACCTTAACCGCTGAGCCATCTCTCCAGTCCCCTAATTCATATTTTTGTCACACCATTCTGTAAAAAAGTAGTTTAAAAATACATATGATATACTATTATCTATGCACTGGTGTGTTGAAGTTTTTGGAAGGATATAGAAATACGTGTTTTTAAAAAAACTTGTAAGACATGCAGGGTCATTAGGATTTCATCTCTGTGAGTTCAAGGCCATTTGGGGCTACATAGTGAGTTCCATGTCAGTCTGGGCTAGAGTGAGATTCATGCCTCAGCACACACACAGACACACACACACACACACACACACACACACACACACACACACACACACACAGAATAATTTTCTGCAGCCTTTACAGAGAGAACTGAGCTCAAGCTAAGCCTTGAAACTTTGAAGCCTGGGTTTCAAGAGAAATGCTAAGGCCATTTCAGATGGGAAAACAACATTGCAAGAGTCATGAAGAAGGACTAACCTATGTCTTTGCTCTAGACAGTAGCATGGTTGGATCTAGTGGGGCTCAGTCTGCCCTGGCCCACAAAGGCAAACTTTTATGGTTAGGTTGGGAAGTATCGGTGCAGACCGTGTGCACAGTGCTGTACGATTTGCTATTGACTGGAGAAGAACCTTCATAGCCCCTGCCAAAGGCTAGTTAGATATGAATGAATTAGGAAAAAACGGGCCATAGATGTACCATGAACACCCAATCTTACTGGAAGAAAACACGAGGTTTCAAAGGTGTGACTAGAGGTGGAGTTTAGACTCAGGTTCAAGATGTGTATGCTGTCAGAACAAGGTAATAACTAGGGAATCGAGTTGATCCATGCAGAAAGCTCGAGTGTAGATTAGTTAGCAACTGGATTGTAGGAGAATGATCTTTTATTTATTAATAAGTTATAAGCCAAAGAGTTTCCTTGAGACCAATTTGGTGTCTTACTGTGGGTGGACAAGGATTGGGAAGAGAAGCACTAGACTCAGTGTGTGAGGTGCAAATATTCCAAGCTCCCCTTCCCCACATAGGTCCCATCAGTAAGTCAGCCACTTGGTATCTTTGTGTCTCACCTTGGGCCTCTATGTGTTCTTGCCTTCACAGTTAGGGTCTTGTCACACCATGCTTTGGGTTCAGTCAGTTAGAAAACCAAGTAAATGCATTGAAGACTCATATAACGACAGCAATAACATTGGCCTTGATTTTTGTCCTTTTTATTTCCCCCAAAAATAGCCCTGCCCTCAAAGTTAGGTGGCTTCCATTCTCACCCTGGTTTTCCTAGTAGAAATAGAAATATAACATCACTCTGTTATAGGAAGCCTTGATTGGGTTTTAATTGCTCTGCATCTTGTTTTTCCTACTTGGAAAATAACCATCGTACTTAGCCATGACTTCACAGTGCAAGGAAGTGTTGTGAACGTTCATAATGGTGTTAATATAAAAACTTTCACTTTTGGAGACTTAAAATTTCAACCCCCATGTGCTCTGCAGTCATTTTTCTAATTATAATTACATTATAAGGGAGGGGAACCCAGCCATCTGTGGCACTGCTTGCCTTCCCTGGAGGTAGTGCCAGAGGAGATAATGATTTATTTGAGATGTCCTTAGTCCCACTTGGAGGGAGAATGGGTTTCACCAGGCAGAACTATATGGGTGAATGTGTGCACGGTGATTAAGAGTGATGGTAAAGAAAAGAGGAGGTTTTCAGTCTTAGCAGGATGTGTGAGCTATGTGAATTGTCACAGCCAGAAATGGCAAGTAGGAAAACCACTCCATGTTATTGTGTTCTGGTGATGTGTCCCTGTGGCCGCTCATGTGGCCGTGTGGCCCCTGCATGTGGCTCTTCTGTGGAAGACCTAACATTAATGTGACTGTGGACCTGAAGCCCCGCCTCTTTAATCTCCTAGTGCCCTTGTGTGACATTCACCACACAGCATAGCTGCTGCCTGCTCTTGCTCTCTCCTGATGAGGAGGAACACAGCAGGAAAATGGGATTTGAGCTTTTATTGAGGCTGGAACTTCATAGAAGACTTGTGGGTTTCTGGCCTCTCTGTTGACACAGAACTATGGCCCTGTGTGTTCTGTTGAGGACTTCGGATATGTGTACATGAGCATGTGCACACGTACACGTGCACTTGCTTTACATGTTGGCCCGGAGACATTGTTAGAAGTGGGAGGAAGGCAGAGGAGACAAGAAAGGTGGAAAGTGCTTATTCTGTCTGCAGACTGCTGGGAAGGACCCCGGCTCACCCTGGTGAGTTGGTCTAACAGCACCAGTTCATTTCTGAACTGCTTTCTCCAAATTATAGTATTTACCTTGACTGTCGGCCTTCATACACACCTCAGATTAGAGCATGTCCCCTTGTACCTAGAAGGTTGCTTATCCTACAACAATCTAGGTTAAAAATGTGATGTGTGAACATATGTTCAAAAGGAACCTAGACGAGGGCTGGCATACAATTAGCATTATAAAGGCATTCATGTTCCTTCCTGGTCATTTATTTATTCCCTTATTGAGTATGTAGCCCTGGGTTATTTACTTTGAAATCCCAGAGATGAATCAGATAAAACAATATACTGGGAGGAAACATCTAGCTGGTGCTTCTTTGGGTGGGGCAGAAACAGAATAGAACATGCCAGGGGATGGAAAGGAAGACCACCCCTGAAGGATATATTCAGACATCTCTGGTAGGAGAGCGTGTGTTTCTAGAGAAGTGAGTGAATGTGCAAAGTTGAAAAGAGCACATTTGAAAAACATGGCGAGGTGTCTTACCTGGTGGAAGGCTGTGTTTTAAGAATTTCCTGTGTTTCTATGGCCTGTGATTTTCATTTTCTTTATACCCATCAATTAAATCTCAGCAGATGGTAATCAGAGGGGGCAGTTCCTAAATGGATGAAAGTGGCTTCATAATCATAGCTACTGCTAGATGCGTAATCTGTTTGCTCTTGTAATTATTAAGGTTTTTAGTTTTATAAGCTGACTGCCTCCTCTTCTAACACACATGCAGACAAAGGTCAGAAGGCACGTGAATCTAGGAGCAGGCTCTCCTTTTCATCTTATAATGAATGGCCGCACATGCTGATCTGTGGCAGCTTTGCCCATCTCCAGAGAGGCCCACAGTCAATGGACTCAAAATAGATTGGAACTGCCCTGTGTCCTCTTAGCCCGAGAGAGGGGGTGAACTCACATCCTGGTTTTACATAAGCTTTCTGCCAGTATGCACTCAATGCCACGACTCCTCTTTCCTTGTCTAGTGTGACAAATGACTCTGCCTTTGGCTCTTAGCTCATCCACCTAGCTGGATATAAACCCTAACCTACAGAAGGAGCCTGGCTGAGGCTCTGCAGAACTGGACAGGAATCTGTTGCAGGTCTCCCCACCTTTGTGTGCCTCAATCAGCTCATCCAGCTGGTGGGCTTATGACCATACACCACAGAGAACACTCGTTTTTTAGATGCCGAATCTGTTTAAAGGTATTTTATGACATCAAGTTCAGAGTTAATAGGCATCTTTTCTTAAGTATAATTGCCTTACCTTGGGGCAGACTGTGTGTTTTTTTAAATAAATGTTAAGCTTGAAATATCAACCAATGATGAAACCTAATATAAATGAAAATCTATGGCATAAAAAGACTGCCTGGGGTTCAACAGTTTATAAGCCCAGTTGTGAGTAGCTAGTGAATCTAGAACCCTACTGACAAATGGCATATGCAATTAATAAATATTTCTTCAATGCATGGGTGCTCTATATTTTTATGTATTGAGACAATTATAGTTAGATTAAACCAAGATTAAATACAGCTAAAGATGGTAAAATAAATGTCATGGGATTTTGGACTGTTTGACTCTTATGAGTCAGAGGCCATGTTTGAAAATATCTATGTGAGTACCTATTATGTTTACCTAACTGAACAAAGAATCATTATATATTGTTTGCTCAGACACTCAACCATGCCACAAAAAGTGCCTTGCTTAGATCATAAGTCCATGGCCAAGATAAGATACGGCTGTTTGTTACTGAGCTGAAAAAAAAGTGTTGAGAAGGAAATAACTGGAATGTTAGTCTTTTAAATCAGAGCCAACAGTGTGACCTCTGCCGTCAGTTTTCAACCATCTAAACAGAGTTCTCCACATCAGATACATCCCAGGTGAGGAAGGAAGACCCTCCCAAAGAAGCATAAAGTGCTGTACAAGTGGACTGCTGATGGCCCTGATCATCTTAGTGTGGGAAGTGCTCTGCTCATGACTTTCTGCTTGGTTTCTGATGTGGCCCATTTCACAAAGACAAGAAGCAGATCTATTTACTATCTTATCATCTGTCTGTCTGTCTGTCTGTCTATCTATCTGTCTATCTGTCTATCTATCTATCTGTCTGTCTGTCTGTCTGTCTGTCTGTCTGTCTATCTATATATCTGTCTGTCTATCTATTTATCTATCTACCATCATTTCCTTTCTCCTTCCTTTCCTTCTTCCTTCCCCCTTTTTGCTTAGTTGGAGGCAGGGTCTCATGCATTCCAGGCTCACCTTGAACTCACTGGATAGTGTAGAAAGATCTGGAATTCTTACTATCTCCAAAGCACTGGGATTACAGGTGTGAATCACCACATCCCATCTGTGCAGTGCTGGGGTTGAATCCAGACTTTCGCCATGCTAGGCAAGCACTCTAGCAGTTGAGCTACATCTCTAACCCAAGAATAAGATCTTTCAACGTTTGCAGGCTTCCTGAGTTTCCGCATACATGACCTTGTCTATAGCATCTGGCATCATTTGTTCTTTCAGCTCTATGTGGCCACAGAGGCGATCCTCATTGCACTGGTTGGGGCCACACCATCATATCACTGGGACCTGGCTGAACTCCTGCCCAACCAGAGCCATAGTAACCAGTCAGCTGGCAAAGAGCAGGCCTTTGGGGACTGGCTTCTGACCGCCAACGGCAGCGAAGTCCACAAGCACGTTCACTTCAGCGGCAGCTTCACCTCCATCGCCTCTGAGGTAACGGACACATCTCTCTCATCATGCAGGTGGAACCGCTTGATTGTCTATTTCAACCACATTTTCAAATAGCTTTCTTGGGAATTTGAGTTAAAGGATTCAAGGTGTCAATGGATAATATCCTATGAAAACCTTTTTTTTTTTTTTCATTTTTACTATACACGGGAAAAGGATGAATCTTACCAAACTAGCCAAGTGGAATACATTATAAGCTCTTTTATAAAAGCCCATTTGGATTACCATGTCCTTTAAAAAAAGTGAATTCGAACTTCATCACTGTCATGTCTGCAAATGCTAGCAGAGCACAAGTGCAGTGGCCTGTTTGTAACTGCCATTGCTTAAAATTTTTTTTATTTGTTTATTTGAAAGAGAGGGAAACAGAAAGAGGCAGACAAAGAGAGTGACTATAGGAACTCCAGATGCATGCACCACTTTGTGCATCTGGTTTTATGTGGGTACTGGGGGATCAAACCTAGGCCACTAGGCTTTGCAAACAAGCACCTTTAACTACTGAGCCATCTCTTCAGCCCCATTGCTCATTTTTGAACCCTCCCATGTGCAGACATGGAGCACCTTGACCGCATGGGCTTAAGCACAGATGGTTCCACTGGTATGGGCAGAAGGTCCTACTCTGAGGGGATTTCTGGCCAAGAAGAAGGTTCTTGGCCAGAAATCCCCTCAGAGTCAAGCAGAGAAAAACTAAGAGTAGACAGCCTGTCAGCAGAAGCCTTAGGACATAAGAGGCAGGGAAACACAGGTACTGTCCACTGTAAATGTGGAAATATTCTTATTTCCTTTGCCTGCTTGTCATGACTGCCATGTGCCAGTAACCACCCTGTCTGCCTTTGGACTGTGTGATCCAGTTAGTCCCCAGAGTATTAGGGGCTCTGGGGTCCTTGCCAGCTGCAAGCTTAGATCACCATGCTGATCAGCACCCCTCCCATCCTTTGACCACTGCCCTGCAGGGATGCCAGAGTCCCTGCCAGATTCCCTGCGCTCACCACCACTGCAGGCCTGGAATTCACCCTCTTCTGTGCACATACAAGTATATATACATGCGTGTGTGTGTGTGTGTGTGTGTGTGTGTGTGTGTGTGTGTGTGTGTGCCTATTAGCACCCAGCCTCATGTATTGCTGGATTTAGTTTCTCATCACTGTCTTTTGCATAATTCATACTAAAGACAGAGGAGACACACTGAGGGTGTCGTTTTCTTGGCTTTTCCTTAGAATTCCTCCATCGTTAGGGATGATTGCTAGATGACTTTCTAAGCACAAAGCCATTTCCAACAAGAGCCCAGTCATGCCACTTAGTCTGACTTTCTAAGCACAAAGCCGTTTCCAACAAAAGCCCAGTCATACCACTGCTCACTCAGATACCTCCAGTCATTCTCCCACTGCAGTCAGGGCACAGTGGAGAGCTGAGGGCCCCTCACACTTCACAGCTTGGTCAAGGTGTCCTTTTCTATCCCAGCTCTGCACTCCACCCCTGACATCCCTTCCCGGGAACACTCGGTTTCCCAAAGGGGCTCTGTTTCAGGTAGCTAACCCTGCTGCCTGAAACAAATTACATCATCCCCACTCACCCCAGCCTCTACCTATGAAGTCCTAACCTCCCTGTTAAGGCCCACTTTCAGCAATAAATGTCCCTAGAAATATTCCCAACTCCCCAAAGGGAAATGTTTACATGGATATGAGAGAATTGGCAGGCGTTGTAAGCAAGTGCCTTTAACCATCGAACCATCTCCCCAGCCATCTTTTAAGTTTTTAATGAAAGTTTTTTTTTATTTGAAATGACTGGATTTACACACTGTTGACAGATATAATGCAGAGGAATTCTATGTACCCTTTATCAAGCCTCCTTAACAGTAACATGTTCCAAAACCGTATGGCGGTATCTCAGCTAAGACAGTGACATTGGTGTGGCTACAACACAGAATAGCTCTGTGCCCTTGAAAAGTCCCTCGCTGGCCTTACAGAGCCGTGTCATTTCCCCCCAACTGCTCACCCTGCTCCTAACCTCTCCCAACTACTATCGTGTTCTTAAGAGAACTGTTTCTGTTACTTGATGACTAAAATAAAAATCACAGAATCTTCTTGCTGGAGCTTTTTGAGATTTTTTTTTTCACTCAGGATAATTCTCTGAAGTGTAATCTAGATTTTATTATTGAAACTATTAACCAGATTGGAATGGGGTGAATTAATTTTTCTTGATTGATCCTTTTCCAAATTGTTTTAGTTACATTAACTTCTTTCCCTTCCCATAACATAGAAATTTTAGGATAAATTTGTCTATATCCATAGGAAAACTTTTTTAAAAAATATTTTTATTTATTTCTTTATTTGAGAGAGAAAGAGAGTACACGCAAGCATGGGTGCACCAGGACCTCTTGCCACTGCAAACTAACTCCAGAAGCATGTACCACTTTGTGCATCTGGGAAGTTAAACCCCATCCATCAGTCTTTGCAAGCAAGCACCTTAACTGCTAGCCATCACCTTAGCCCACTTTTGGAATTTTGATAGGAGTTGCCTGTTGAAACTGGGTATCAATCTGGAGAGAATTAACATTTTTTAACTAATCACAACCTTGTTTGTGCGTGGCTTCTAGATCCACCAATCACAGCCTTATTTGTGCATGGCTTCTAGGTCCACCAATCACAGCCTTGCTGTGTAGGACTTCTGTTTCCAGGAATCATAAACCTCGTTTTTGCATCAGTTGTAAGCCTCACATAAGCACCAATCACAAGGCTTGTGCTGAGTTCCTGAGGATATGCTCCTCTCAGATCCCGAGTGCAAACAGATGCAGAGGACAGGATCAGCTGGAGCTCACAGGGGTTTGTCCCTGCTGAAGTGAGGTCTCCTGTAGCTGGGGCAAGCTTTCTGGAGTGCTCTCGACTTGAACGAAGCCTCTTGAGGAGAAGGCTGGCTTCAAGCTCAGTCATGGTTGCCATGTTCTGTACAGCTGTGGTGGAATTTCCTTGGAGCACCTGTGCAGTGTTCATGGGGACAGTCTGGTGGCACAGCCCCTAAATAGCTTAGCTTATTTGAAAGAAAACTAAACATGAAAGAGAGTGTATAGTAAACGTATAACAACACTAACAACAGTGCTTAACTCCCTGCAAATATCCTTTATGGAGGGCCGGTCCTTCTGTGGGTCTAACTTGTGACTGCTTCTCTTTTTATGTCTGAAGCTTGCCAGCTTCTCCAGCACCCAGGCTTGGATAGATGAAGTTGTGAGAAATCTGTGGTCCACAGTCTGGCTTCTCTCTGCCTCCCAGAGTTGTCTTATGTTTGCTTCATGTGTAATGTTTAGTTCTTAGTGAGAGAAATGGCAAAAGTATGCTTACTCTGTCCTTCCGCAAGTAGGCATCTTCTTACATCTTTATCTGTTTTCTTCCCTTTGAGTATTTCAATGACTTTTTATTGTGGCCAAGGGATGCTTATTAACAGAAAACTTGGCAACATGCACAGGGTCTGGGTTCAGTTCCAGTTATCCACCCTCCTCCACGACAAGACTTTTAACAATACAAAATATCCCACTGTCTTGTACTTTCTGCCCTGTTTCATTAGTTGCTTCTTTGGGAAGCCCTGGTTTCACTTAGTATGGGTGAGAGCTATAGATTTCTTCTCCAAGAAATCCACATTATAAGGCAAGTGAGTGTCAGACCAAAGTCTGCTGCTACACAGACTTATTAACTGAATTATTGTCAAAGAAGCTTACAGTAAGCCCTCTTGCCTGCTTGAGAATCCTAACTCTGGTTCTTAGGTGTTCTGAATACCGTTTCCATAATAGTCATGAGAAAGAAATCTCAAGTGTCCATAGGCAGAATGCTGACACCAGCTGTTCTATCTCCCTCTCCTCCCAGTTTTGGTATATGGAAGCTTCCAGACTTCAGATGGGACAGAACCAAAATGGGCTTTTGGCCTGGGGCATCACCCAAGTAGACAGAATACAGAGCACACTGATTGTGTTGGAAGTTCATGTCAGGGTAAGGAGCATCACCAATGCATCTTGAGTGCTTTTCACCCTTCTGCGTGTGGCACTGGGGATCGAACCTAGGATCTTGCATGTGCTGGGCAAGCACTCTACCACTGAGCTGTATCCCAGTCCTCTTTTTACTTCTCATTTTGAGACAGAACAAAGTCACCCAGGCTGTCCTTGAACTCACTCAGTAGTCTAGTCCGGTCTTGAACTTGAAATCCTGCTGCTTCGTCCTCCTGGGTAGCTGAGATGACAGGCCTGTGCCACCAGCTGCCCATTTGACACATTCCCCATTGCTTGTCAGCAGACCACCATTCTAGTAAAGCCTTAGAAAGGGTCCATTGTTGATGAACACGGTGGCTGCAGAAGCCCTCTGGACGTGGACTTTCTGCAGAGGAGGCAGCCGACCCCTGCTGCACACGGTCTTGCCTAGAGTGCGCAGTGCAAGCTATATGACAGGGACTTCTGTGCAGCCTGCTGTTCCATACTTCAAGTTAGGTAATGTGGCCACACGGCCTCAGGGCCTCAGGTCAGCAGGCACGCCGCAGGTGGAAATGGGATCAAATGAAATGAACATGAATGAATTCAAGAACTGTGATCCCTCCGACGTCACTGGAAGGATACCGTGATTAACCAGGGTTCATTGAGCTGCTTGTCCCGTACATAGAAGGAAGGAGAGTGGTTAGACCCCACACCTTAGGACAGCAGGACTGAGGCGCCTGTCCTCACATGTCCCTGTGTTGATACCCTGGAGATGCCCAATAACAGAGCTCAATGGGAGGTTGGGGATGGAGAGAAGGGAGTCATCTAGTGGGGACACAGAGAGCTGCCTCTATCAAGAGGAGTCAGTGGCTGTAGGAGAAATGGAATTAAACAGCTTCTCCAGCAAGTGCTGACCATCTTCTGAAAGTAAATGAGGGGCTCCCGGCAGGCCTCACCTCTCTACATGATACAGCGGGAGGTCTTCTTTCTCCCTTACCTGCATCTTATCCCCCTGGGGCCGATCTGTGAGTCACCATCTCTCTCACCATCTGTATGTCAGTCTTCATCTCTGGGTTGGTTCCTTCCCCTTCCCTCCCCTTCTCATTTCTCTTCCTGTCTCTGTCATTCTGTCTTTGTGTCTCTTTCTATCTGTCCTCATCTCTCTCTCTCTCTCCATCTGGGTCTCTCAGCACTCACCTCTCTGTTTCTTATCTCTTCTTGATGTGCCTTTCTCACCCATTTTCTGACTTGCTTTGTCTCTCTTTCTCTCCTTCTCGCTGTCATGTCTGTTCCTATCTGTCACTCTCTTCCTCACTCTCTCTCTACTTCCTGTGATGTCCACACCTAGAAGTAGATGTTATCTATCTTGACTATAGGTCTATCAGTTCTTTCTCCCATGGCCTAGAGGTGCGTATTACGTCCCCGTCTTACCAGGGTGTCGGTGGTCCACCGTTAGAGGTATCCATCCAGGTGCAAATCACCTCTGCGGATAGTGAGCAATAGTGATCTCCAGCAGGTGCATCTAGAACTATGGGAGGAGGGGCCACCTGTGCTCATAGTCATCCCCTCCCAAAGACCTCCAGGGGAAGCTGTGGCCATGATTCTAGACAAATTTTTTTAGTGTCTCAGACACAAACCAGCTGCTTCAGTCTGAGAGGCTATGGCCTGTCGGCCTGGTTCATGAAACAGGACAGATGGCATCACTTGCCACCACGGGGACAAAGCTCCTCAGCCCCCTCAGGCTCCTCAGCTGTGCAAGACCTTGCATACTTTACACCAAGATGGCAGATGAGAAGATGAGTGTGGAGAAGAGGGTAGAGGCAGGCAGCCATGGCTGCCTTGTAGCACTGCTGCCAGAGGCCTTCGACAGGTGTCACCAACAGCCCTTCCTCTTCCTCCTCAAGCAGGCAAAGTGACAGACAGCGGTGAGTGGACACACTGGCAAGAATGCTGGTAAGCAAGGTGAGCACAGGGAGACAGTGTATGGTGCACACACATCGGGCTACAGGCTGCCTGAGATCAGTACCTTCCTGGCTGCCTGAGATGCCTGTGGCTGAGTGAATTGAGGAGAGAGGGAACCCAGAATGGGGAGGCTCTCAGTTACAACAAAAGCATGAACTCAGAGTAGAGGAAGGAACCTGTCCAGATGACCCCTGAGGCCCTTGTCCTGTGGTGCAGGCAGGAAGGCAGCCGGCCTTTGCATGGTGCCGTACACTTGCCTTCTCAGACCCAGGAGGATGCTGGCTACCTGTCCTTTACATGCCAGCCTACTTGAGGACAGTAGAGGGATGATTATTCTGTCAGTTTGAACTGTCAAGACCAGGGAAATGTATCTGTTTCCTGACACTAGTCAGAGCAGTGATGGATAAAACAAGCTGGGTATTGGGGCATATACCTGAAATCCCAGCATTCATTGGGGTACGGAGGGGCAGGGGCTGAGGTAGGAGGATTATGAGTTTGAAGACAGCCTGGGCTATATGGGAAGACCCTGTTTTCTCTCTCTCTCTCTCTCTCTCTCTCTCTCTCTCTCTCTCTCTCTCTCCTACACACAAGTTGAAATTAATAAGTTCTTCCTCAACATCCCCTGTGTGCTCGGAGCCCAGCAGCTCTTTAAACCAGTGGTAACACCATTGGAACACCTAACATTCAAGCCTTCTCTGCTTGAATGTGGAATAGCTAATTTTTTCTGAGGTTCTCTTTAAAAAAAATTTGCAAGCAGAGAGAGAGAGGAGAGACACAGAGAGAATGAGCACGCCAGGGCCTTTAGCTGCTGCCAACGAACTCCAGATGCATGCATCACTTTGTGTATCTGGCTTTATGTGGGTACTGGGGAATTGAACTCGGGTCGTTAGTTTTTTTTAGGCAAGCGCCCTAAAAAGCACTGAGCAATGGCTGTAGCCCTGAGGTCCTCTTTTATTTGGAGGTGTACATGCAGTGTGTCTGCCTTGTGTGCTCTCATCTCCATGGTCAGTGTGTGTGTGGACCATATGTGAGCTCTCCCTTGCTTCTGCCTGGCACCTTGGAGGCTTATTGGAGTAGTCTTCCAGTCTGGGGGTGACCTGAAGTGGCCAGTCCAGGTGGCTTCAGAAATCCCACTGCTGCTACCAGAATCAAGTCAGTGGAGAAACAGCCACAGACCAGAATAGTGACAGTGGTGAGGGAGGGTCGGCCATCAGCCATGGCCTGTAACACGGGCTGATGGCTGTCAGTCACCTACTGCCTAGACTCCTTCAGGAGCAGCTGAGTGTATAGCTCCAAACCAATCCCCGCTTCACTTCAGAGCATTAATTGAGTTTCAACCACATCTGTAGTTTTTCAGCTCTGATTTTTACAGTGGCAACGTTGAAGCAATCTGTGGACAACATAAAACTATAAAAGTTGAAGTTAAAAACATAAGTTCTGTTTATCTGTCCCATGACATTCTTCCAGATAGCAGGGTGGCATTTACAGAGCTCGCATCTAGAATCTGGCGTTCAAATCCATGCTTTATCATTCACACCAACATCTTCTTGTTCTTGGTCAGGCCTTGCTGAACGTTTTTAATGGAGGGCTTGGGGAAGGGGAAAGGGTGAATAAAAGGTGATGTGGTTAACATGGTATTTAATGCA
Source organism: Zapus hudsonius (assembly GCA_004024765.1). Taxonomy (NCBI): domain Eukaryota; kingdom Metazoa; phylum Chordata; class Mammalia; order Rodentia; family Dipodidae; genus Zapus; species Zapus hudsonius. The sequence continues at coordinate 83,024 of PVHP010001759.1, read as the reverse complement.
AAAACCAATTCTCTAGTTGAGGAATATTTGACGATTCTACAACGAGCTAATAGCCATCGGGGTGAATTTATGTAGCCAATTGCTATCTGCTGTATTCAAATTATTCCCTGAGCTCTGACTCATACAGAAAGCACCAAATATCACGGAGACACACAATTATCATGCTTAATTAATGTTTGCAACCAAAAAAGTGTAAGGTTAGAATCTTTAATATCATTGTGGATATTGAAGAGCTAAAATCGACTGACTATTATCTTGAGATTAATATATTTTTCCTCGAGTTAGACCCTGGGGTCAAAAGACAGAACATTAGAATTATTTGAAAAATTCACTGCAATTAATTGCTGTAGGGGCTAATTTTTTTTTAATGTCTTACTTCCTTATGCCCGTGCCACTGGTTGTTATCGCCTGCACACTTCACCCATTAAGTGGTAATTCAGAGTGACAGCTACATTGAAATGAAGCAAGTTAGTTAATCACCATGAAACTGTTCCCGAAATGCCCGGTCCGAGTGCTCCCTAATCACGCAAGCCTCTGATTACCTGATTTTCTCCTACAGTGAGATTTTTCTGTACAGAGCCGTAAATAATTTTTATGAGAAATACGAGGGTGAAGAGAGAGGCTGCTGTTTAGTTGGAATTGGTGTCTATAGCCATTCTGTGCTTGTGTAGAGCCCTCAAGGTCATCTCTGGACTATTGAGGTAGCTATAGCAGTGGTCATATGACTTGGTTCCCTCCAAGTGTGACATCAAGACACAAGGAGATTGATCAATCAGTGGGCATAGGGCCAGTCTTGTTGGCCTATTTTGGTAGATTTGCCAAGGAGGCACCTTTCTGTCTTGGTCTTCCTCTGTTCTTTGACCAGGTTTGCTATGCCCTGAAAGCCACAGGGTCTGCTCCCATTTCTGGGAATGCTGAAGGTAGTTCTAGTGAATTACACTGGGCCCCAGAACAAGTCCACCTTACGGAAGAGACTCTGCAGCCATGTGGTACTCCGACCTACGGAACCACTGCCTGGCTACAGATTGGTTGATACATACACTGTGTATCATCCATGGCATCGTTCTCATCCCTGCGTCTCTTGGTGGAGATAATTATAAATCAATTAAAATGCTTTCAGAGTCTAATGACAAAATCAAACTATTCTAGATGTCACATTGGCTCTAGGAGTAGGGAAATGCCCTGAAGTTCTGAATCTTCCTCATACTTCCTTTCATGAGGACACACACAGTGACTCTGAAACAGAGGGGACCAGTGAGCTATGCTCTGCAGTTTTGTAAACTCACAAAGTGATGCCTGAAGTGGTGATGTCAAGACAGACATTTGTGGTCGTACACCTGTACTTCCACCAATCCAAGGGCAAGGCTAAGGCAGGAGGATTTCTTTAAGTTCAAGGTTAGACAGGATATGTAGTAAGAGCCTGTCCAAAAAAAAAAAAAAGCTACTATTTGTTTTGAAGCTGCCTATGAGATTATAATAACACTCACTGTTACATAAATAATGCAGTGAGTGTTTAATTAGTGTTGGCAGAAACTATAAGATTAGCAAGTGCGATACAAATGCTTCCTTAGGAAGCACAGAGCATCGTAGGGGAGACACAAGCAAAGGCATGGTTCACTGTGTGTGATGCCAGAAACCAAAGTGCAGAGATGGAACAGGTAGGAGAGACAGACCATCAGCTCTGCCGAGGAAAGTCAGGCCAGATTGGCACTGCAGAAGTGTGTCGTAGAGGGTGAAGAGGAATCTGGGAGGGAAGGAAGGGAGATGGGGGGGACAAGGGCCCAGCATGTACAAGAATAGTCAGGTTCCTACAGGCTTCAGGCTTCCTGGCAAAAAGGAACAGAAGTATTTGTTTCCCTTTGAATAACCATGCTAGGCAAAGTCCTGCCTTATTCCTACATGGGAGCACGGGGCCATCACCTGTCCTGGGCCAAAATAAGATGAGCCAAGAAAGGGGCAAGCCTCTGAGGGGAAAGGAAATGACCTACGGCTTACTGGGAACTGCTCCCTTCATAAGAGTCTGTGTTTAGAATCTCTCTCAATATTGGTCTATGAAATGTCCCCAGAGACTAGGAGAATGAGCAAAAGAAGAAAAAGCAGTTGAGGTCACAGAGAGCTGCAGCCACAAGCTTGTGACAGTAAGCTTGAGGCTGCATGTGTCACCACTCTGGGAACTGGCTCCTGTCTTCCTAGTCGTCATGACATCACTGCCTGCTACAGTTGAGTGGGGTGAGGTGGCCCAGCCATATGCAGTGTAGAAGGAGAAAGACACTTGGAAGTTGTGTCTTGGGACACCGGGATGTCACACAGACCATAATTCAGTAGCACAAGTACAATTTTTAAAAATGTATTTATTTACAAGGAGAGAGACAGACAGACAGAATGGGTGCACCAGGGCCTCCAGCCACTGCAAACAGACTCCAGATGCATGCACCACTTTGTGCATCTTTTAGTTGGTACTGGGGTTTTGAACTCGGGTCTTTAAGCTTTGCAGGCAAGTGCCTTAACTGTTGAGCCATGTCTTCAGCCCCCCAATTTTTTTTTTGGCTGGTTTGATTTGTTGAGATAGGGTCTCGCTGTAGCCCTATCACAAGTACAATTTAAAACCAATAACTTTACTAGGTATTTGTATTTAACACACACACACACACACACACACACACACACACACACACACACACACACACATTGTGGAATGAGACACACCCCAAGAGACAAGATCAGCCAAATATGAAACATTACAATAAAACCCCTATGGAAGTTAACTTGGAAACAGCATTCTCATTGGGTTGCGGTGGTGCACGTCCTTAATCCCAGGCAGAATTGCCTTGAATTCAAGGCCACCCTGAATCTAGCGAGTGATTTCTAGGTCAGCCTGGGCTAGAGTGAGACCCTGCCTCAAGGAAACCAATCCATCAGCCCCACAGCATTCTCTTCCACACGAGTGTTTCCCAAGCCCTCAGAGCTTTCCATAACTTTGGAGGTGCACCTCGCCTGCTCTCTCTTTTCCTTCCTTCCTAGCGCCACCTCATCTGCCTCTCTAGCCACGGGCCACTTGGTCCTAGCATCACTTCTAATATTCAGCTGGATTTTTCCAGAAGTTTCTGGAATGGAGCACATGCGGAGAGTTAAAAGCAGAGTCTTTCCCCACAGCAAAGGGTGGCAGAAAGACAGGCGCGTGAAGAAGTCGGCTGGGAAGTGTGGCAGCCGGCCTGTGGGACATCTCTTTGATATCTAGATTTTCATTACTCAGTATGAGTTTTGCTTTTAGGATTACATCCAAGCATGGAGTCCATCTTGGAGAAATAGCTTAGTTTTTCAGATGGTCATATTTCTGCCATGTCAGAGGAAATCATTGATTCAACTTGACATCTTCATAAAGCTCAATGATTGACAAGTTCCGAGATGCTGAAGACACGTTCTGGGACTTCCTTTAAACCGTGCCTGCAACCTTCACTCCGTGCATGGTGGATGGAATCTATCCTGGTGGTCCCCAGCAATTTTATTCATGGTGACACCACCCAGATCTCCCTTCTGACCACACAGTCTCCTGTTCAGCTTGTCCACCCTCTTCTCAGAGCTTCCGTTCTGCTCAGGCCAGCCTGCTTGCTCATCAATGCCTTCCACCTCCAGCCCCTGCTCTGCAGTCAGGACAGCTCTTCTGTCCCCTGCCCACACTTCCTCCCTTACAAGACATGGCTTTAGTCTCAGCCTCCACAGACTCCAGAGAGTCAACCCCAAACTCCCAATGCCTTGGGGACCCCTGCCAAGAGCAGTGCTGTCCCCGCACTCCACTCTAGCTCCTCACCTAGCTCCTCTCCCCTTTCCTCTGGGCTGGGAGGCTCTGTGAGTACCCAGTGCCAGGCTCACACCTCGACTGGCCAGATTTATGTTCCTCTCATGTTTATGGCCAAGGCAGCTGTTTCTGGTTCTGCCTGTCTTGTGCCTGACTTCCTCTCAGGAAGCTTTCTGGAGATGAATGTTTAGTGATATCTGATACTTTTTGAAAAAAAAAAGATAAAATAATTTCTCAACTTATGAACTCAGTTTGGTAATTGTGATGAGCATCTAAATAAAATTAGTTAGAGAATAAAAGTAGATTGAGAAAGGTTAGCATGAGAGAGAGGCTGAAAATCCCCGTCCTTATAGTCTTTCTATTAATGTCAATGGGAAGAAACGCGGACATTCTGTTTTGTTTTTTAATTTGCAAGTGATTTTTCAGTTAAAAATGGAACTAGTATGAAAAAAAAACAGTAATTCTATCTGTTTAGAATTTAGCCTATATTAACAAAAATAATGAGAGAGTTGTCATTTTAGTACTCTGTAGCCAATAAGGACTTTAATGAATTACAAAATTTTGATTTTTTTTTTAAATCTAAAGACTCATGAAAATGTTTGCTGGGAATGTTAGACACATCCTGGTTAGATTTATTAGCCTATTTTCTCTCATCCTGATGATGTGTTGGTTTGGGTTTTTTTCAGATGCTTAATAGCCAGCAAAGGGGTAAGAAGTGAGCTAGTAACTGAGTCCAGTCCTTCCACAACTAGGTTCTTCCTGTAAACCAGGTACCACCGATGCGTTTTCTTGCCCACCACAGGCATCACTGCCCTGGTGCAGCTTGTGTGAGTTGTGACAAACTAAAACCCTTTGGATCACATGTTAGTGAGACTTGAAAAATACCTACAATAGAAAACAAAGCAAAACATTTAAACCGGAATCTTGTGTGAAGGATGGGCTGTGGAAATCTAGTTGTCAGCACATGGCCTTGAGCCACCAAGTGACCGTCCCTGTCAGCCACTCCAGTTCATCGAGATCCATCAGGAGATCTCCTGGATTCCAGCTGTAATCAGCCACTCCAGTTCATCGAGATCCATCAGGAGATCTCCTGGATTCCAGCTGGCATCATCCACTCCAGTTCATCAAGATCCCAGGAGATCTCCTGGATTCCAGCTAGCATCTTCTGATTTGCCTTGTGAGAATCCAGTTTGCAGGTTTTTGTTAGATCTTGAGTGTATTGCAGTTGAAAGAGGGAGTCATATTAGCCTAATCCTCATTGACTTGAAACCTTTTTAGAAATGACTTTGACACTTGTAGCTGGCAGTCTGGGAATCAGAATTTGCAATTTTCGGGTTAAACATCCTTTGGACTATTTCTTCCTAAAATCACCATCTAAGTTGACAGCTATCCAGTGCTAGAATGATGATGGTCTTGTAGCCTTTTTGATTGACACGAGAGACTGTGCAGATACAGCCAAATTAGTTATTCTTCCTGATGAAACACAAAATAGGTCAGTATAAGCCTGAATATCTTGTCTCAATAAACAGAGTAGCAAATATTTTTTTCTTTCTTCCTATTTCTTTAATATTTTATTTGTTAGAGAGAGAGAGAGAGAGAGAGAGAGAGAGAGAGAGAGAGAGAGAAGGAGTGCCAGGGCCTAGTCTAGCTACTGCAAACAAACTTCAGATGCTTTCACCACTTATTGGATCTGGCTTTAACATGTAGGTACTGGGGATTTGAACTCAGGTCCTTCTGTATCATAGGCAAGCGCCTTAACTGCTGAGCCACCTCTCCAGCCCTGGAGTAGCCAATATTGAAGTGCAGAGTAACCAAGGATGAAGTTGCAGACTAGATTTAAAAAGCACAAAAACACAAACACGAAATCTGAAAAGCATGAAAGCAAGTGTTTGAATTTCAAGATCAATTGTACTTAAGAACAATTCAGTTGGTCTTGTTTACTACCCATTGTCAGAGAAGCGATAGATATCCCTGTGAGGACAGTAACCTGTCTTCTCTAGGATATCCAGGTATCTAATGTTGATTTATTTTTTGCTTTAGAAAAACGTCACTGTCGGCATTCTCTGTGAGTTGAAAAAAATTCCACAGAACTATCAATGCATTCAAAATAAATAAATCTTTCACAAAGCAATTTTTTCCCTTCAAATGCCAGAGCCCTTTACATCTCTTTCCTATGAAATTCTAAAATATAGGATGCCCTTTCATTCCCAGATTCATAAGGCCATCTTGATAAGATCTTTATCATGTCAGGTTTATTGGAAATGCCAGGGAGGGGAGAAAGTTAGGTGTGCTTTCTTAGCCACAGTGACTAGTTGTTAAAGCCTGAAGAAGGCTGACCTGAAAAGTGGAGAAAGCACCATCTAACCAGTCAGTAAGAAGGGTCATCGTACACCTGCCGTCAGTGGCTCTGGGGAAGGGGCTCGGGAAGAGGCGGAACGTCAAGTTTTCTGAGGATGCATCTGTGACATCTCAGCCCATGACCACTAACTCATCACTAGGCAGGACCTAAGTGAAGATGGCTGCTTTCTCGTTCATTCCATGTTGACCTGAAGTGAGGATCCAAGTCCTAAGAGAATTTTTTATCATGGTTAATGCACGTGACATAAAGCACACCGTTTTCCTACTTCAGTGAGTAATTCAGCGGCATGAGGTCTCTTGGCATTAATCGGCCATCAACACCACCATCCATCTCTAGAAATGTTCATCTTCCTAAATGGAAAGTGTTCTCATTAAACAATGACTCCCAGCTCCTCCTTCTGTGTCCCCATGGTGCTGGCTCTTGGCAGGTACCCCATGGGAGAGGAATCTGGTAGTATGTGTCCTCTCCAACATGGCTTGCTTCATTTGCGTAGTGTCTTCAAAGTACATCGAGGTTGTAGCGCGAATGAGGACTTCCTTCCCTTTTTAAGGGTGAACAATACTCCATTGCGTTGTACGTGGCCAGCACACTTTGTGTGGCCTCTGGTTATTGGCTGGCACAGGTAAGTTCCACCTTGACTGTTTTAAATAACGGGCTGTCCATGTAGGTGTGCAAACATCTCGTGCCTTCAATCCTTGTGGACTTAAACCCAGAAATGGACTCGCAGGAACGTATGACCTCCTATGTGTTAATATTCTGAGAGAAACTCTCAGGATTTGTAAGCAATAGGAAGATTCGTTGATGGTTCCCTGTGATGTGGAGACATCAGAGGAATGGAAAGGAATTAAAGAAGATTTCTCCTGTCAAAAAAAAATGTCAGGGAGGCTGGGGCATAGTCTAATGGTAGAAGGCCTGCCTGGTATGCATGAGGACCTCGGTTCAATTCCCAATATAGCTAAAACCATTTTGAGCTCAGGGGGTCGAGTGCTTGCCAAGCATGAATGAAGCTCTGGGTTCGATTCCTGGCACACTGCATTAATCCTGTGTGGTGACACACACTTTGTAATCCTAGTGTGCAGGGAGAGCCGAAGTTCAAGGTCACCTTTGGCTACTTAGTGAATTCAAGGCCAGCCTGAGCTACAATATAGGCTTAGGATAAGGGCAAGAGTTAGACACGTAATCAACACTCACACACTTCACTCAGCTTCGTTATAGTGTGTGTGAGACGAGTGAGGTGTGTGTTCAACTTAAGGACCTTGGTTTCTGATGCTCTGCCAACACGGTCTCCCTGGATGTCATCTGAGGGTGTGCTGTGGAGAATTTCCAGCATGTAAGTTTTTGTTGTACATTAATGTTTTTGTTGTTGTTGTTTTTAAGATAGTGTCTCACTCTAGCCCAGGCTGACCTGGAATGCACTATGTAGTCTCAGGATGGCCTCCATCCTGCTACGTATGCATTAGGTTTCTAAGTAACTCTCTGCGGGCATTGTTTTCTGTGACCTAACTGTCCCGTTTGTTTCTTCCCAGTGGTTCTTAATTGCCAGCAGATCATACAAAGTCAGCGCGGCCAGTTCCTTCTTCTTCAGTGGCGTCTTTGTTGGCGTGATCTCTTTTGGTCAGCTCTCGGATCGCTTCGGGAGGAAGAGAGTCTACCTCACAGGTAACCTAGTGTCTGTGCAGAGCGAGAGGATTGACTTCCTTTAGACTCTCAGAGAAAGGAGATTCTTTCCTTAACATTCTCAGGGGATTAGCAGCTAGACACAGGACTTGTCTTCATTATCCTGGCCAGAGAACATGCATGCTTCAGCTAGCGTTGATTCTGGGTCAGTGGTCATGTTATTTGGATGTGTGCACGTGTGTTTGTGTGTGCATCTGTGTGTCTGAGTGTATGTATGTGACAGTGTTTTCTGTCGCCCTCAAATTGAAATTTATGCCCTGTTTCGAAGAAGAGCAGATTGAAGTCGTCTTCAGATCCATTTCCTTGTAGCTGTGTGCTGATTCATTACGATCAGCCTCTGTAAGACGCCATAGCCCTCCTCATAAATCGATATGAGCAAGGATTTTCAATTTCTGAATAGCTGAAAACCATGCGTGATTGACAGAAATTATAACAGCATGAAAGTCAGCCTTAGTTTTCTTCTTCATAGTTTTCCAAGCAAACTGTTAGGGAGAAAAACAGAGCTCAAGAAATACAAGTTTACAAAGGCTTATTTTTACAAACTAATGAATGTAATTTATTATTTTTCTCAAATGCATTTGCCTCTGGATATTGAACATTGTTCCTCTCTTTCTAGGTTTTGCTCTTGACATCTTATTTGCTATTGCAAATGGATTTTCTCCCACATATGAGTTCTTTGCAGTAACTCGCTTTTTGGTGGGCATGATGAATGGAGGGATGTCCCTGGTGGCCTTTGTCTTACTGAATGAATGTGTGGGCGCCGCCTACTGGGCACTTGCAGGTACTGCTTATATCTATGCAATTTTGGACGGGGTGGGTGGTTCCAGAAAGCCTGGATGGGAAACCATAGGTCCAGTGTTGCCCGCTTGTGAGATCCAGTCAACTCTCAGAATACTCAGAGTTTGGAGCATGTAGGGTTTGGGGTTTTCAGATTAGAGATGCTGGATTAATTGGCTTTTCTCAGTGCATTCTCTGTGACATCAAGTGAATCATTTCGTTCACAGTCCTTAGCCTCCTCACAGTGGCTGAGCTTGCCGCCACCCAATGGCCTGTCTGTCCATTTCCTCAGGATGGCTTTAATCAGTTTGGACCCCAAAATGTGAAGCAGTGCAGAGTAGGACATCTTGGAGACTCCTGCAGCCTTCTTCCTGAATTCTCTTACGTGCATGGCTCATGGCTTTCTTTCTCTTTCTTATCTCCTCTTCAGTTAGTAGATGGTATTATTGTAGCATTTCTTTAATGGCCCTGCATTCCAGTTTGAGGCATATTGTGTATTATTTTCAACAATCCCAACATCCTCTCAAAGAACCACACATCTAGTAAAAAGAATTATCTTAAAAGGTTACTTGACTGAAAATATTGTCTTGCAAAAGTGCCTGTCTTAAGATTTTACCTTTTAGATTACAGGTTTACAATACCTTTTTTTCACTTTAATTCGGTAGATATTCTTGTACTGATATGGGTAGCGAGTTGGCCTTGTGACTGATGAAAATGTAAACAGGCTCCAGTTAAAGGCACTTGCTTGCAAAGCCTGTGAACCTAGGTTCAATTTCCCAGCCACCATGGAAAGCCAGATAGGCATTCATTTGCAATAGCAAGAGACCCCCCAGCATACCCATCCACACACACACACACACACACACACACACACACACACACACACACACACACACATGCATGTGTGCACATGCACATACAAATAAAAAAACTTGAAATGTAACCGAGTGATGACGTATATAAGGGAGGGCGCTGACTCTTTAATATGCAGAGCAGAGGAAGCCAGGGGGGTGAATTCAATGAGAAACCATAGAAGTTGAGGCTTGATGTAGGAGGCTGTGCAGTTGGTTACTGGTTACTGTGCGGTTGGTTACCAGACAGGTGGTGGGTATGAAGGAGAAGGTATATTCGAGCTGGATCTTAGTGGGCTGTGACCTCCTAAGGGATCAGGACAGATAGAGAAAGAGGACTAAGGGAGAGTTTTATGTCAGAAAATTGATTGGATGATTGGTGACCTTTACACAGTGAAGTCAGAACTATACACCACTTTCTAACGTGCCATGATCTAGCTAAGAGCTAACGGAACAGAAATAGGACATTTGAAGTTTAATTAAAAATAAATAGAAGCTAGCCAGCCATGGCGGAGCACACCTTTAATCCCAGCACTCCAGAGGCAGAGGTAGGAGGATCACTGTGAGTTCCAGGCCAGCCTGTGACTACAGAGTTCCAAGTCAGCCTGGATTACAGTGAGACCCTATCTAGTTAATAGGTAAGGGTATGAACACAGATCACCAACATCATAATAGGACATTTGATTGGATTGAGACACACCTAGGACATAGTGATGCTCACTCTTGGGCCTGTCTCTGAGGGTGTTTCCAGAGAGAATTAACTGAAGAGGGAAGACACACGCTATGCAGTGGTTGTTAGCCTCCCAGGTGCTAAAGACCCACGGTGGAGGATGAGTGCCCGCATTGCTATCTCCCTGCTCCTGGGTCTGTCCACTCACTGCCATGTCCCATTCCTACCGGGATGGACTGGAATCCTCTCAAACTGTGAGCCAAAATCAATCCTTCTTCCCTTACGTTGCTTTCTGTCATGGATTTATTCCATCACTGCAAGGAGAACAGTAACTACTAGATACTAAACTGAAACTCACAATTGTGTAGCCTGCACTGTTTCATCAGAAACTAACCACCCTTGAAGGTGGGTGTTACTATTTCACCAACGAGAAAACTGCAGTACAGAGATATTGATCGGTTGGCCCAAGATCACACAGTAGTATGTGGTAGATCTAGGGAGTGAACTTGATCGCTCTGAAAGCACCCGTCCACTGACTGTGTCTGCATCGAGGTTCACGGATGTTGAGTGTGAAGAAGGGAACGGCTCTGAGCAGCGCCGGGGAAGCTTTGGTTTTGGAAATCAGGTACTGTTTGATGCACCGTGATGAATGCATCATAGCTATTGATTGTCTTTCAATATGCAGGGAAATCGCACTGTTCCAGGAGCTCATTGTGTCACGGGCTCTGAGCACACCTAATTATGCTACCAATCCACATGCACACCCCTTTGGCTCCAATTCCCATCAAGGGTAAACAGCATGCAGGTTATCATTTGTTTGTTATACAAAGGTAAACTATGGACAGGGACCAAGGGAAATGTGTTTTGCAAGATTTTTACTTTAGCTCTTCCACAGTAACTGCTTTTCCATTGAAAGGAGACAGGAGACAGGAAAGGGACAGACTGCCGGCCCTCCCATTCAGACAGGCCTGGTGCCGCATTCAGCACTCTGTTCTCACCCTCTTCCATGTAGAACAGCGCATGCTAACCCATCGTGTTCAACAAACAGCTCAATAACCTACGAACACTGACAACAGCAGTTATACAAAGTATGTCAGAAGTGAAGAATTTGCTACAATATTTGGCTTTTAATCCCATCTTAATACTTATTTTAAAAATTATAGGATTTCTAGCCAGGCGTGGTGGCGCACGCCTTTAATCCCAGCACTCGGGAGGCAGAGGTAGGAGGATCCCCTTGAGTTCAAGGCCACCCTGAGACTACATAGTGAATTTCAGGTCAGCCTGAACTAGAGCGAGACCCTACCTCAAAAAAAAAAAATCATAGGATTTCTTAAAATTCCATGGTTACTATTCTTCCATCAGTGCGCTGACAAAAATCCACGCTTCACAAAGCTTGTGTTCTACTTGAGTGAGGCAGACAAGAAACATGTAGGGGCTGGAGAGATGGCTCAGAGGTTAAGGCACTCGCCTCCAGTGCCTAAGGCGCTGGGTTCAATTCCCCAGGACCCACATAAGCCAGATCCACAAGGTGGTGGCCCTGGTGTTCTCTCTCTCTCTCTTTCTCTCTCTCTCTCTCTCTCTGCTTGAAAATGAATAAATAAAATATTTTTAAAAAAAGAAACATGTAAATGGTCAACGCTGTACCTCTGAGGGTGATGGGAAGGATTGAGAATGGGTTATGACTTAAGGTAAGGATTTCAAGGACAGCCTCCGATAAAGGATTAAGATCCAGCCCTGCAGTCACCACGTAACCTGAAAACCATGCCCCCCACGTGGCACGTTATTGTCTGGCCTCTACCACAGGTTCACGCAGCAACATGAGAGCAGTTACAGCCTCCTTGCTGGGACAAAACACCCAACCAGAAGCAGATTTGGAAGGAAAGGGTTGATTTCTGGTTTCTCGTTTCAAGGGGAAGCTACATCTTGGAGGGAAAGGCATGACAAAGCAGAGGCGGGCATCCCATCTCATCCATCAGCTGGCAGGAAGCAGTGAGGGAGTGAGCTTGTTCTGACAAGGGGGTTCTAAGACCCACCCCAAGAGACATCTCCTCTAGCAAGGCTGCACCTCCAAAGCTGCCATCATCTGGGAGTTGAATCTCTGGCTTTGTGGGACGGACATTTCACATTCAGACACCACTCCCAGGGTGCAGAAGGCCTTTGGCCGTCTTGTCCAGAAGTGGTATATGTTTCCCAGCCATGTGTCCTTGATTTCCACTGATCTCCTGGCTCCTCTGCCAGGCTTTTCTCTTCTCTCCTGCCTTCCATACTCCAGCTTAGGGCTGATGTCTCAGAAGGAAGGACCTGGCTCCATGGTCTGACATTGGAAATGGTGCTGCTCATGGCTTTCCCCAGTGACCGCTCTCTCTTTCCTGCACTAGGATCAATGGGTGGCCTCTTCTTTGCCGTTGGCATTGCCCAGTATGCCCTGCTGGGATACTTCATCCGCTCCTGGAGGACCCTGGCCATTCTGGTGAACCTGCAGGGAGCAGTGGTCTTTCTCTTGTCCTTGTAAGTAGATTTTTCCCCCCTTGGGATTTTAACCCAGGAAGCCAAAGGACCGTCTTGAGAGAAGCGGTCAGTGAATGGCATTATTTGCTTTCAGGAACATACCTGCAGTGACTTCTGAGAAGAGCTGAGCTCTGCCAGTGCTCCTATGCTTAGCAGCTCCTAGGAAAAGAGATGCTGCTTAAGTCAGTCAGAATGCAGGGACCCCCTGTTTAAGTGACCTCAGTTGGCTGCCTTTAGCCTTCCAGTTGTTGGCCTTCTCTTTTTTTGTTGGTTTGTTTTTTCAAGGTAGGGTCTCACTTTAGCCCAGGCTGACCTGGAACTCACTCTGTAGTTCCAGGCTGGCTTCAAACTCACAGAGATCCTCCTACCTCTGCCTCCCAAGTGCTGGGATTAAAGGCATGAGCCACCAGGCCTAATGGCCTTTTCTTTTTTAAACTAATGCTTTGGTTTTAAATGTCTCCAGGCTGCAGGAGGCCATGGCCTAAGTGTTGAGTGAGGTACAATACTGTGAAGATTAGTACTCATGGTGACCATGTAGTGACAAATATCTGTCCTGCAGGAGTCATTGCAGGGCTTCTAAATGTGGAGTCTGGGAGGGTCTCGGGTACAGGAGACAGTCTTAGACTGCAGGACTTGAGCAGTCCCAGGATGGCTCCCTGGCCAGGGCTGGCTCTCCAGACGACTACCACGGTGTCATCATATAGTGGTAAGCAGCCAATCTCCGCCCTTTCACCAGGTTCCATGTGTCCAGTGGAAGGTTTTTCCCCTCAGGTATCAGATTTCTGATTTTACTCACTAAAATCTTTGGCATAAACAAATTGTAGCCCATGGTACCAGCTTTCCTCTGTGTCACACAGTGAAACAGACCTGCAACAACATGACAGTTCAGATCTCTCCGTGATTTAGTAACTGCTTATTCAGGATCCAAACTGAGATTTGATGGGGACTGACCTGAAATTTGTTGCCACAATGTCTTTGAAAGCAAGAGAATTATTCAGCGCAGAAACAAATATAATAGAATCACTCGGCTATGTTACAGAAGAACTTCATTAAAGGTATTGAGTTATGTGAATTGCAGTGAGGTAATATTAGAAAGGTAATATTAGAAAAACTACTTTTCTTGCTCGTGTGCTGTGTATTACTGACAGTAATAAGCGAGTGTTTTGTACAGCGTCTTGAGTTCATCAGTATTTGTGTAATTACTAATGTATTAATTAGTTTCCTTTTCAGATAGTTAGTACTTCTGCATCCAGAGTGGCTCTCGCCTCTCCTTCAGTAGCAGCATGAACTCAGGGGCTGATCTGGGTGTATAGTCTGAGTTAGTCACAGCCTCGTGCTAGGTGAGGATGTTTCCTCACTGGGAAGCGAACTCAGGTCATGAACCACAGGAAACATAGGGAAAAGAAACGCGAGATTGAAGTGTACACTCACTTCCTACCGTCTGTCATCAGCTCTGTCTCCTTGGCCCTCTGTTGAGACGCAAAGCTTTTCTGCTCTGCTCAATGCTCAGACCACTCCTTCGATTCCCAGCTCCCTGCTTCTGCTCATCTAATTAATCCTAGCCACGCAGATTGCTCAAGTGTCATCCAACCAAGCTTCCCTCGAGCACACCCAGCTACAAGTCACTGTTTTCTAAATCACTTAGCATAGAATCCTGACCCAGGGCCTTCCTCACAGTAGATGCTTAATATCCACTGATGGAGGTTAGAATAAAAACATTTGTGATTGCTTTCAGGATTAGCTGCTCTCAACATTATCTTAGAGGAGACCTGATTTATTTATTTATCAGAAATATTGGACCTAGCTTAAAAATGCATTATTTGGTTTTTCAGCTGTGCATGATGGCACCTGCTTGAAAGTCCCGTTACTGGAACGTAACAGTTATCTTCTCGTTGCTGGGACGAAACATCTGAGCAGAAGCAGCTTATGCAATGAAAGGCTTTCTTTCCAGTTGACAGTTCTGAGGGCAAGTTTCAGACAAGTGTCACACCTGTCACATCATCAGGGAGGAAGTGAGAAAGCAAGCTAAGTAGGGCAAATGGAGCTGGACAATAATCATCTCGAGGCCTGTCCCCAGCAACGCACCTCCTCCAGCGAGGCTCCACATCCCAACTACTGCTCCACATCTGGATCTGAGGCTTAATTACAAACACATGAGGCTGGGGGGACCTTTTATACTCAAACCACTACACTGAGATAGGGGAATCGCAAGTTCAAGGCCAGCCAGGGCTACATACCAAGCTCTAAAACCGATTCTATTTTAAACAGTGTGACCCTATTTAAAATACACATGTATATTCTTATTTTCACAATACTTGGATTAGAGTGGTTTTACTTTTTTTACCCTGAAAAAATGGCACCCTCTTTTTTTTTTTCCTTGAGATACAGTCTCACTGAATTCCAGGTTGAACTAACTCACTATGTAGCTCAGGCTGGCCTGGAACTCATGGCAACCCTCCTTACTTAGCTTTTGCTTATAGCTTGAAGTTCTCCTGTAAATGACTGTAGTGGTTTGATCCAGGGGTCCCCATAAACTTCATGTATTCTGAATGCTCGATCCCCAGCTGATGGCAGTTTTGGAAATGAAACCTTGTTGGAGCTGTGTTGTTGGGGGCGGGCTTATGGGTTATAAGCCAGCTTCCCCTTGCCAGTGTTTGGCACACCTTCCTGCTGCCATTTGCAGTGCTGTGGTAGAGGTGATGTCCAACCTCTGCTCATGCCATCATTTTCCCTGCCATAATGGAGAGTCCCCTTGAGTCTCTAAGCCAAAATAGACCCATTCCTCCACAAGCAGCTTTTGGTTGGGTTCTTGCTGTGCAGCAATGAAAAAGCCAGCTACAACAATGACTTATTTAAGATCCTTGTGGACCTGAAAATGTTGTCAATACATACTAAAAATATTGTGTGAAATGATGTGACTACTTGAAGCAGTTAAACATTCAGAAGTGGCTAAGGGGACAATTGTCTTGTTTGTCTGTGTAATCTTAAAATAATCTCTTCTTCCTAAGTAACGTCTCATGTTAAAAACACTTTTTTTTGTTTGATAATAAAAATTTCTGTCCTAATGTTAGACTTTTTCAGAACCCAAAACCCTCACTGGCCAAGCACAGTGGTACACACCTGTAATTTTAGTCTTTCCAAGGCAAGAAAGTCTTGAGTTTCAGACCAGTCTGGGCTACACAGCAAGACCTTGTCTCAGAAAAAAAATTATATATCTATAAAACATTGCTACTATATTATTCTAATGACATCTGGCTGGGATTTAAACTGTGTCTGACCCATTCTGTGTAAGAATATGTGTCATTCAATACTATAAACATGCCTTTCACTTATTGAAAGGTATTTAAAAATAAATATAAACTCTTTACCTTTATTTATTTTTTTAAACAGTTTTCAAAGCATAAACTTGGTTCCAGTTGCTGGAGTGGACCATCCTTAACATTTCTCCCTTTCTCTCACCTGGCTCTGGAGAGTCAAGCTTTGGGCCTCCTGAGGGGCTGTTTGTTTCTGCTGCACGTGCACCTGTATGAATATACAGCCTTTAATGACATCTCTTTCAGATACATTCCTGAATCACCTCGTTGGTTATACTCCCAGGGTCGGCTGAGTGAGGCCGAAGAGGCACTGTACCTCATCGCCAAGAGGAACCGCAAGTTCAAGTGCACGTTCTCACTAACACAGCCGGCTGCCAGGAGCTACCAGGAGAAAGGAAGTTTCCTGGATCTCTTCCGACACCGGATCCTCTTAGGACACACCTTGATCCTGATGTTTATCTGGTAATTCTAAGCAGTGCTTTATGGCCTTACATTCAGGGTGCCAAAGGCCTCAACAACCTAGTCCTTCTTCAGGGTTACAGAAATATTTATCTCTTGTCAATATGAAGTTATTTTTACATCAACAAGGCCCCTGTCCCTCATTACCTGCTGCCTACATTCCTTGTTCTCAGGGAGGAGGTGATGGTACCCGCTTGGGACCATCACAGAATTTGAGTAACTAGACATTGGAAACACAATCTTTACTGTGAAGTGTTTAATGTAAATATTTAAGACCTCATCCTCAAAAACAGATGGCAAGCAGCCAAACAAGTATACCAGAATCTGAAGAGTTTCTAAACACGACTTTAAAAATAGCTACCTGTGGTTTTAAAATCAAGCAGCTCCATAGCACAGTTCAGTTGTGATTCTCTGGGCCACGTTTTCTGGGGCTCTCAGCTCACTAACTCACTGAGGCTGAAATCTTATCCTTTGTACTGATGGGATCCTGGGAGTTTCAAGTGATGGACCCCAGACCACATAGCAAATCAGTGCACTGTGAGCCTGGTTCCCTAGTTGCTTGGCATATTTTGATATGTCTCCCAGTGCTCCAGGGCTCATGCAAGGTGCATTGGATCTTTCCACATTGCTGCATTTAGTTTAGCTGTGGAAAAGAAGACGCCCATGGGCACAGGCACTTTGTGTGTTTTAATACTGTCCATTGTGGCTGTTTCCTGGCCCAGAACTGTTTGTAATCATTGCACATGCTGGGTGACTTGCTATTTATCTAGATTGGCCATATTTTCATGAGAAGAAAAAGGAAAATAACAATATGATAACAATCTTTTTTATTGTATAAAATTATTTAGATACCTAAAATATTAGACTATGAATAACCTTTCATTTTTTAAAATTTTATTTATTCGTTTTCAAGCAGAGAGAAAGAGAGAGAGAGAGAGAGAGAGAGAGAGAGAGAGAGAGAGAGAGAGAGAAAACCAGGGCCACCACCTTGTGGATCTGGCCCAGGTGGGTCCTGGGGAATTGAACCCAGGGCCTTAGGCACTGGAGACAAGTGCCTTAACCACTGAGCCATCTCTCCAACCCAGAATAACCTTTCATTTTTATGCTAACATTGGAACAATGGCTACTTAAGTATTTTTTTAAACTTTTTATTGACAACCTCCATACATATGCACAATGACCCCTTGATTTTAATTGCCCCTCCTCCCTTGTCCTTCCTCCTGGATCAGCCCTCCACTGTATCCCTTCTTGCCAAATAATCCCTCTTCCAGTTTCCATTTTAATATCATCATTTTTTGTGCCTTATGGAGAGCAGTCTTATGTGTAAAGCTGAAACAGCAGCGATTGGCAATAAGAACCAAGGAACTGCTTTCCGTTTCATGATGCTTTTTTATACCCACCTACCTGTATGGTCATGGTCCGTGTACCACTAGCTGCTGCCTCTCCACAGAGCAGCACAGCACCAGGTAGGACAGGAACACAGGAATGTAGAACAAAGGACGCAGCTTGGGGCATCAGAGATCATCTACAAACCAAGCCCACACCACACAAGCTACTGATGGGGGGTTCTCACCACTGAAAAGGAGCTGCTTATAGAATATGTTCAGGAACATAGATGTCTGTCACACTCTGGATCTGCATGTCGCATGGCTAGTCGGACAAACCCCTTGACTTGGAGGAAGCGCCTGCTTGGGGAGAGTTGCTCACTGGTTTTATTTTTACTTAAATTTTCAGTTTTTTTTCCAGGTATCTTAACTTTCAGGTTCCCACTTTTACAAGGTTTAAAAAAAAAAATGAGAGTTAGGTCCAGAGAGCTTGGCCTTGTGTATTTCTTATACAGTTAAAGGAGCTCTTCTCCAGGCTCAGAAGGGTTACAACGTGTCATAAGCTTCTGTCTCATTCCACATGTTGTCATTCTTTTGACAACGCTATAAAATCCCAGAGCCTTTTCTATGGCTCTGTCATTGAAGAAAACTGATTGGGGGGGTCAAACTATACTGCTGCATCTCACATCTGTTCCTTTGGTTATTTCCCACAATAGTGCCTCTTAAAACGGATTGTTCACGCCCTAGTTATATGGTTAAATATTATGCAAGCCTTTGAAACTTTGTTTCAGATATATTAAGAGTATTGAAACGATTTTAGTAGCTGTAATGGTGGATCCCAGTGACCAATTCTGGCACGAAGGCACCTTGCGTAGCTGTGGGGATGGGTGCAGCCTCCCGTGCCTCCCTCTCTCCTGCTACCTCACCACCATTGTCCTGAACTGGCTTTGTCTATTCTTACTCTGACTCGATGCCACCCCAACATGGTTTACATAGATGTGTTTACATGGTTGGAATTACTTGATTGGAATTTTTATTTTAAATGTGGAATAGACCCACACATTTGCACACGTGGGTACGCACACGCACGTGCACACACATAGGCACACACAAAACATTAGGTAAGAGCGAGGCCTGTTCCACAGGTGGAAAGCACTTCAAAAACTATTTTAAAAACTGCATGAATTTGAATTTTAAAAACTGCATGAATTCAGTCATATGGGAAAGGACCTAGGAGGACAGGGAAGCAGAACTGTCCCCTGCACCCTTGCTATGATGATCTGGCCTCAGCCTGGCTCCTCCACCCTTAGCCTCTGAGGGATGGCTCCATCCCAGGAAGAAGCAAAGGGAAGCAGTTGCTACTTCTGGTTTATTTCCAGCTCTGGGATTCCTTCTCCTGCCTCCTCCCTCTCTCCTTGTCTCGCCAGAGCCTATTTTTTTGTGGTACAAGAGATTGAATCTAGGGCCTCAGCTGCTCTACCCTCAGGCCGCCACAGCCTATTCCTCCCAGCCCCAACCACTTGGCCACCGCTTTGTCTTCTGGGAGAGAGAAAGCTTTCCCTTCCCAATTAGACCCCAACACAGACACAGTTCCTCAAGCTTTTTCTACGGAAAAGGAAAGGGACACAAATGAGGACTCTTGAACAGGCACTGGCCACACAGAACTGCAAAAACATAGAAACTTTGAAGTTGGCCATTCCGGGTAATTTATGGCTGGAATAGGAATTTATGGTTTAGCAGATTGAACTAGTAAATCCAGCTCCAGAGTTTGTCTAATTGCCTATTCTAGTTTTTAACACTGTAGCTAGCTGGCCTGGGAACTCCGGATCTGGAGCTTCAGGCTGACACTCTGGTGGTCTGAGCTTCTTGGCTTTCTATTTCCCACTGCAGGAAATGGCATGGATCCCACACAGTGCCAGGATGGGAGGTTCTCACTCCTGTGGATTTCAGAAATGGTGTGCAGAAACACATTAGTCTTCTTTTTTGATGGAGATGGGGTTTCTGAGGAAGGGTCTCGCTCTATCCCAGGCTGACCTGGAATGTCCTATGCAATGGAGTCTCAGGCTGGCCTCAAGCTCACAGTGATCCTCCTACCTCTGCTTCCTGAGTGCTAGGATTAAAGACAAATGCCACCACACAGGCCGCTAATGTCTTTTTACGGGCTTCTTTCCCTAGAGGGCCCCAAGAACTTTCTAGAGGGTCCTGCTCTGCGTGACCCTGGCCCTATAGCATGTGCTCCTGTTGAACGCAGGATGTGCCCAAGGCCTTGGCTGGGGAATGACAGGCATTTTGACCTACAGCTGACCCATCTGAGGATCCAGTCCCTTCCCAGTCCCTGTTGGCTTTCTCCATGGGAGACTTTGTCCAGTCTTTCAGATACCACCACAAAGTGCTTCAAAAATTCTTGGATTCCATAAAGTAAGAATAGAGCCATTGTTTTCTCTTCAATGCCGAAATGCTTGAGGGGGCAGGGACAATGTCTTTGCTCCTGCAGGGACCGGCCATCTATTGCTTTGAGTAATATATACGCAGAAATCACTACCACACCTCATTATGTTCTGTTTAATAGGCTTAGTGGGAGCCTCGTGGCTTATAGCAGATTATATTCTGTTGAACTGGTACTATTTTCATCTCTCCTGAAAACGCATTTTTGTCTTTTGTATGGACCTCTCACTTCCTTGTCTTTCGACCCACCCCCTCCAACTGTAGGTTTGTGTGCAGTTTGGTGTATTATGGCCTCACCCTGAGTGCAGGTGACCTAGGGGGAAGTATTTATGCCAACCTGGCTCTGTCTGGCCTCATTGAGATTCCATCCTACCCTCTCTGCATCTACCTCATCAACCAAACATGGTGAGTACTGGTAGAATGAAGTGTGCCAAAGCAGGTGCATGTCCAGACCTAAATATTATGGTGTCAGGCAGTAGGCAGTGGCTATTTATCACTAGAATGACTAGTTTCTTTCAGGCCCTATGCAGCCAAGTTCAGTTTTTCGTGGTCCTGAGTTTCACCTGTAAAAGGGTTTATTTACATAAACTTTAACCCACTGTGGGAGAAATTACCATGAGGCTTGCTGAGTAGTCTTATTTATAAACTTTGGTTTCACTGATGGTTAGCTCCAGATAGAATTCTACCAAAGTATTTAGAACTTCTGAAGCAGGAAGACAAAAGTAAAAAGTTAAAAACAAAACAAAACACCCTCCCTGGCAGGACTAGAGGGGCCTTCCTTAGCTCCTAAGACCCACTCCTTGGAGGGGCCAAGTCCATCCTGCTCTGCTGCTCAGATGAAGCAGGGACCCCAGGATGGAAATACGTATTTATACTTGTTTTATGGAGCACCTCTCCTCGGTTTGAAATTTTTATTTATTAGCATAAAGATTTGGATTTCATTATGTTGTTTCTTTGTTTCCTTTCCCGCTCTTTCTCCCTCTCCTCGTGTTCCCTCCCCTACACATAGCCTCTTTTCTGCTTTTATACTATTCTTTTGTCCTCTGCCCGCTTCTCTTCGCCTCTCGTTCCCTCTCATGATCTAGCTCAAACCGTAGCCCCATAGTCTGCCTTACATCCCCTTATTTACATACATACAAACATTAAAAATTAGGCCCCCCAAGGGCTGGAGAGATGGCTCAGTGGTTAAGGCACTTGCCTCCAGTGCCTAACGCCCTGGGTTCAATTCTCCAGGACCCACATAAGCCAGACCCACAAGGTAGTAGCCCTGGTGCGCTCTCTCTCCCCCCCCTCTCTGTATCTCTGCTTGATAATGAATAAATAAAATATTTTTTAAAAAATTAGGCCCCCCAAATAAGAGAGAACATGTGATTTTTGTCCTTCTGGGCTTGGGTTGGCTCACTCAGTGTAATTCTTTCCAGTTCTATCTATTTTCCTTACAGCTGAGTAAAATTCCATTGTGTCTCTTACTGCATTGTCACTATTCATCATCAGTTGATGGACATTTAGACTGATTCATTTCTGTAGAGCAGCAGTGAAGTGGGCTTTGAAAATCACTTGTTTTTGGTAAGCTGGGAACCAGTTGGGTTTTGCTGCAGTCATTGTCACCCAAACTGGGCTCACGCTGCTGCTAGCCTGCTTCAGGGGAGCCCTTCAACGTCAGGAAGTGTTACCCAAGCCCTGTTGAGTCCTGGGCTGGTGACCCAGGTCAGCCATCATCCTTGGGGTTCTTCCCAGCATCCCACTGTGCCACACGCTGTCCCTTTGCTGCTAAAGCTTCCTGTGCATGCCTCTGGTGGCCACTTACAGTGTCCCCAGGAAGCTGTCTGTGGGGGCAGCCCGTGTCTTCTCATCTAGTCTAGGGCCTGCCCTAATAGGGTACATGTCACTTGAAAGGCATTCCATGCTGGCTGTTAAATTAAGCAAGAAGATCTGGGAGAGAAGATTCCAGACCTGTCTCCAGCAACCACTGCCGAGAGGCAGGGCTGGAGTCTGGAGCAGAGGGAAGGCTCCAGCAGAAGTTAGATTCTATCTAGCCATGTGTGAGTTTTCTGACCTCAGTAAGTTCTTTCGTTGTGCTTCCAGTCATACTCACCTTCCAACCAGGAATTATCTTTCCCTGCAAGTTGTTATCAGAATTATAAGTGCTGTTGAAGCGGCCAGCTGAGGACCTGGCATGTTGCTGGTACCTGGCAAAGAGAGACTAATTATTCACGTTTATATCTTTCTCCCAAGTCTACAAGTCTTATTTGAAAGTCACTTCAAGGACTGGAGAGATAGCTCAGCAGTTAAAGGTGCTTGCTTGCAAAACGAGGCAGCTTGGGTTCAGTATCCATGTACCCACATAAAGCCAGATGCACAAAGTGGCACATGCATCTGGAATTTGTTGGCAGTGGCTAGAGGCCCTGGCATGCCCAGTCTCTCCCCCCCACCACACTCCTCTCTCTGCTTACAAATAAATAAATTTAAAAAAACACATTTTAAACAAAATGAAAGTCACCTTCAAGTGTATAGTACACTTAATTCAAAACCACTCACAAGATTTTTTTCCTGTTTGTATTTCTAAGAAAGAGATTTTTCTAAAACCATGTTTAAAACTTTCAACTCCATAAGATTCAGGAAACCCCAGAATGGACCAGCTAGAAGCTGGGTCCTCTCTCTGTCATTTTCCCTCTCTAGGAGACACCAGGGTGGGCTTGTGGGGTTGTTCTGGTTGAGGTAATTGGTGGGACACGCTTCCAGCAGCGCCTGGAACCAAGTACACACTCTTGGAACCAGAATGACACCATGTTCTTTTCCTGGGCACATAATCTGAGCCTGCCATCCGGTGGGTTTCCCTTTTTTATGATGATCATTTTGTGTGCGATCCATCTCCCGACCAGCTCATTTGTCACCAACTCCTTAAAGAAAAATGAAACCAAGGACATTTTCAATAAGGAAGTTAGGAGGAAGGAGTAGATGAATTTATTAAACACCTATAATTCTTTTCTATTTAGGTTTGGCCGGAAGCGGACTTTAGCAGCATTTCTGTGCCTAGGAGGACTGTCTTGTCTTATTGTGATGTTTCTTCCAGAAAAGAAAGGTATGCTTTTCAAGTTCCTCTGCGGATTTTGAACAGCACTTTCATTACAATGAATCTCAATGTAGTAGAGAGATTACCATATGCCGTGCTTCATTTCTGTGATTGCACATTATTTACCAATTGTATGGGGGACAATAGGCCAGATTCCTTCCATTCTCTGGGTGAATAATGCGCTTGGAAGTGCACTATTAATTCTTTCTGCCTATTAAGCTACCATCTGGGGTGGCTGGGATGCTGCACTGGTGACATTAGTTGATTTGATGATGAGGAAAGCCAAGGCTGGTTAGTTCTGCACAGAAAGAAGCTCCATCCCAGGCTGCAAATGGTACTGCACATCCCAGCCAGTCCCCAGACTGGAGATGGGAGACACTGGTTCTCAAAGATGGCTTTGGCTCTCCTCAGTATCTCCATCTGTACTCCCAAGAGACCCCGCTAATAACAGCAACCACCATGAGAGGAATCTTCCCTGTTGGTCACAAGGAATGATCATTTTAAGGTACCTTTAGGAAGCATTGGGAACGTTCGTTGTTTTGCTAGACAAATGGCTTTGGCACCCTCGACCTGATTGCTACCCCTCCATAGAAATCCTGTAGAACCCGATGTGGTGTGTGTATCTACCGTGCCAACACTCAGGAAACTGAGGCAGTAGTGTCCTAAGCTTGGGGCCAACCTACTAGCAAGTTGGAAGCCAGCCCAGGCTAGAGTGGGACACTGTTTCAGCAAACCAAAAAGAGAAGAGAAGAGGGGAGGGGAGGAGGGGGGAGGAGGAGAGAGGAGGGGGAGGGGAGGGGAAGGGAAGAGAGGAGAAGGGGGAAAGAAGGAGAGGAAGGAAATTCTCTATCTAGATCCATAGATACTGCAGGTTTCAACCTTTGGTGGGTGTTTGTACCGCACACCGAGGGCCTGCAGTTACTTCAAGAACTGGGCTTGGTTTTTTGTTTTCTTTTTAATGAACAAAGAGGAGTTGGTCTTAACAACTGTCTGTTGCAGGGGCAGATGGTCTAACAAAAGCCCTGTTCTGGGGGGTCTTGGGGATTTTGACAAGCATCTCTTAGGGAGCTTGTGCTCCAAGCGGGAATCATTAGGAGATGGTTTGACATAGTTTTGACAACTTCTGGAATGTGTGAAGGACTCATTTCCCATCTGAGCATAGTGCCTACGAAGTGTCCTGCGTTAGGTGTCCGCTCCTCGGGAAGCCTGCAGGCTTCCTGTCCTTGCCTTGTGTCCCTCGGGACACTTAAACTTCCTCTGCAGTCATTCGCCACCTGAAGTTGTGTCTTGAAGCAGAGTACGAACTATTCTCTTCACTGGAGATGTAACCCAGATTCTAGCGAGCCTTTTGGGGATTTGCACTGAATGAACCATGTCCGTCAATTTGCCCATTTCTCATCATCTAAGCAAACTGGCATCTCTACCTGTGCCAGCCTAATGTGTCTAAGTCAATAAATAATGGGAATCCAGTCATTGTGGCCTTATGCTCGACAGGGTTGTTTTGTGTGTGCACATAGGGGATTTAGTTGTTTTCTGCCCACCAAAGTCCAGGGGTTTTGTGTATGCTATTGTATCATCTCCTAGAGCAAAACTTCGAATATTATTGTAAACAGGCCTGTGTCTCACCACCTCTCCAGAAGCCAGGCCAGTTGATGTCTTTCCTTTCTCCTACTTTTTACACTTCAGGAAACCCCCACTCCCCTCCAGGACTCTGCACACGGCCCTTTCTTAAAATCATCTCATTATAAGTACCAAAACAAAAACCCAAGGTGAATGCAGATGTCTGGCTTGCCCTCCATCCAGACCAGCCAGAGACCCTTTCTCTCCATTCCCATCTGTTCTGAGAGCAGCTGGAATCTTTGTTGAGTGCCCCTTGGTGGGCACTGAGTGAGACACAGCGAAG
This sequence comes from Zapus hudsonius, assembly GCA_004024765.1. Classification (NCBI taxonomy): domain Eukaryota; kingdom Metazoa; phylum Chordata; class Mammalia; order Rodentia; family Dipodidae; genus Zapus; species Zapus hudsonius. Next base: position 57,867 of record PVHP010001759.1, on the reverse strand, counting down.
CAAGAGTGTTTCTCACACCACAAAGGTGCCTCAGGAATACGCCTTGCTTGTACTTAGAGAAAGTGGATGTCCTGTCTCTCTTTAAAGATTTCCTGAGGAAGAAATTGGTAATGTACCTTAGTAAATGATTTCTGTTTTTAATAACCATGACTGCTAGAAGGATCCTTTTCTCCTAGAGTTGGGCCGTTTCTTTCCACTTGATTCATCAGTGGAGATGGAGAACAGATGGCCACCTTTTCCTTCCTTCCTTCCTTCCTTCCTTCCTTCCTTCCTTTCTTCCTTCCTTCCTTCCTTTCTTTCTTTCTTCCTTTCTTTCTTTCTTTTTCTTTTCTTCACATAATCCCTTTTATACTTGTAAAGTCTCTCAGCTATTCCTGAATCTTATCTTCTTTTAAGTAAAAAAATATATATATTCCCTTAAGCTATTTATATTTACTGTTTAAAATATTTTGTTTTCATGCAAATTTGTTTTTGTCCATTTTAAGATTCATACATGCTATGAAAGTTCTGATAACTACGCATTAAGAAAATGACCTAGCCATGTGAGAATTTCTGTTCCTGTCTCCTGTGAACTTGGAGACCACTTATTTCCCACTACTGCTTCGGCTTACTTGAATTCTCTCCTTTTTTCCAGCTCAGGTGCCCATGTACCCACTGCCTTCTTTGTAGCAGCAGCTACATAGGATTCTGGTATTCTTTATCTGAGGAATGTGTACATATTGTGACTATATCTCCCGGAAACACAGCCAATAAACTAAGAAATTGATTGTTTGATATATTGGGGCCTGTAATTGACAAGTTGATCATCCCGAATCCAAAAATTCTGAAACAATCCAAAATTCTATAATGTTCCAAAATCTGGATATTTTGAGCACTGACATGATACTGACATGATGCCCCTGATGGAAAAATTCCATACTTGACCTCATGTGATGGATTACAGTCACAACACAAGGGTACTGGTAAAAAAAAAATACCTTTGGGCCATGTATATAAGACAGATGTAGCTCATAAATGAATTTTCTCCTCAGCCTTGAGTCCATTCCCAAAATATTTCATTATCATGCACAAATATTCCAGAATAAAAAAACAATTCAGAGACTTCTGGTTCCAAGCATTTCAAAGGAAGGCTGCTCAGCCTGCATTAGCCAGTTTGCAAACCAGTATGTGCTTGCATATTGCTGGCCTCCTGGTAAATGCTCTCCAGTAGAGATGTTCCGGGTAGCGCTGTGTCTATATTTATTATACAGATTGCTCTCCAGACATCTACTTGGCCTCTAGTCTTGCTTAGAGGACTCTAAGATTACGATATTGGCGTCCACTTTTTGAACATTGACTGTGTGCTGGATTCTTTCATATGCAAAAGGTCATTACTTATCAGCCCTGTTATATAAGGAAACCAAAAATCAGATTGAGCAAGCAACTTGTATGAAATTATACAGCAAGTCAGTCTCCCATTGGAGGCTCGGAGGTCAGGAGTTTCTGACATCAGAGTTGGGGCAGCCAGTGCCCTTTTGGAAATTTTTTTTTTCAGTGTCAGAGTTTTCCTTGCAATGGTAAAGATGGTAAAGCTGTAGTCTTTGAGGGTTGATACTGCCTGGCTAGGGCCTGTTGGCAGGCCTGTTGAATATCAGCCTCCTGCAGGGGAGAAGATCTGAACACTAGGAAGCCAGGGCTCGAGCTGGATAAACTATGTCATAGCTGAAGGGTTCGTCCTTAGACATGGCCTGGCAAAACCTGTGTGTCTCGTGTTTTTCCTCAACCTTGGGCTGCCCATTCTCGTTCTTCTGGCTTTTCTAGTGTCTGTGATGAGCAAAGCCTACTTCCTGGCCTCAGGCCACTTGCAATCTAATCTAGTGAGGGAAATAAGTGAGCCAAAAATTTTTTAAATGCCATTTCAGAGCAGACTGGTGCTATAGGAACTTGGACTTTAGGCCATGTTAGTAAGGAACACCAGACAAAATACATGTCAGCATGTTGCTATCCAGATAGGACTGTGATCCCTATGAGAAAACAGCCAACCACAGTGAGCTCTAAGAGGGTCCTCAGTCAGGGTCTCCAAGCCATAGGGCATGGAGAGAAGAGCAACAATCCCTGGCATCCTAACTGAATTGAGGAAATGATATTGAGTTTGGGGAGCCCCTGGTGGCTGGAATTGGCTAGGCAGAAATACTAGAGAGGCGTAATCCATACAGAGGAAGGCTTTGGAATCCACTGACTGCTTCTTCTGGCATGTGTGTGTCTAGTAGAGGAGGTGGCTGTGGTCATGGGGAGGACCATCAGACAGGAGGGGGAGGATCACTGGAGAGGAGGGGAGGAGATCACCAGACAAGAGCAGGCAGAACTGTCCTTGGGCCAAGAATGTTCCATGAGCTTCTTAGCCGGGCACTAAGTATTGGATAGAAACCTCCTTGGCCAAACTGGCCCTAGACAAGAAGCTGTTCTCTCTTTGTCTGCCCTAAAAACAAAACACAGCATCAAGTGATTCAGAATAATTAAACTACACCACGGAACAAAGTCCAAACAATATTTAAAATAAAACAATACATTCCAGCGCCAGCCGTGTGCTTTTCACAGGTGGGCTTCAATCAGAATCATCACACATGCAGAGAAGCAGGAGACCACGTCCCTCCACGCCAGGAGCAAAATCAGCAGAATGTCACAGATGGTGGAGGAAAGGCGACCATAGCCTCATCCACAGTTGGAGAAGGAAGAGCAAGGTGTGAGGAACCAGACACTAGAACAAGGAGACCAATGCACTCCCAGACGCAGCAAGAAACTGTCCAGAGTGGCTTTTTAATAACTGAATCAAATCTAACAAAGCACACAGAGTGAGTCATGAAACAATATCAAGTGGTCTGATGTGTAATTGGGGTCTCGGGATGAGGGGTAAAAAAATTATAAAAATGATGACCTAAAACTTTACAGATTTGATAAAACTCTAAGCAGGTGATTTAAAGGGGCCAGTTCTAAGGGCTCTGGTAACCATTGTGGCATTCTCAAATGCAGTTTGTTTTTGTGGATTCCTATTGGCCCTCTTATCCCCAACCTTCTTTTTCCCCTAATTCTACCCCCAGCATTCATTCTACACCTAACCTCTATATGCCAGCTGAAAAATGTCATTGCCCAATCAACTGATGCATAGAAAAGTGATCCATTAGATCTCATGAGGAATTACTAATGGAGGTCAGGCTTGAGGGAAGAGGTAAATTTTCTATCTGCATGTCTTCTTCCTTTTGCTGTAACAAATGAAACACTGACCAAAGCCAAAAGAAAGGTTGTAATAATCCTAAATGTATACGCCTCTTGTAACAAACTCAGAGAACATGTCATAAGCCTGCACAGTGCTGCAAGGAAAAGTCAAGGTCAAACTCAGCTGTGACCCTTGTTGGACAGCACAGAACATGGGACCGTGCTCAGGTAGCACCCCATGCTCATGACCTGCTCTGCCATAGAGCAGTGACCACCAGGCACCAGATTCTGGGCTAGAAAATGTAAACAAGAAGTTTCAAAGGATTGAAAACTTAGGAAATAAGTTGCTTGACCAAAATGGAATTAAACTAGAAATCAGTACCAGAAAGATCTGGAAACTCCTCAGACATTTGGATATTAAACAACACTTTTCTAAAAATATACAGGATAAAAACCCACAAAGGAAGTTCTAAAAGATTTTAGTTGAACAGTGATTAAAATATATATAGCACCAAAGTTGTTGGGGGTAGATAAAGCAATTCTTAGATGAAAATATATGTAATTTTTAAAAATCTGAAAAAATTGAATGATCTAAACTTCCATTTTATTTAAGAAATAGAAAGCAAGTTTTAAAAAGAAAGGGCAAATTAAACACAAAGCAAGAAGAATGGAAATATGAAATATTAAAGGACAAAATAGAGTTGAATGAAGACAGAAAAACAAAAGAGAAAAGTCAATTAAGCATAGGCCTGTGAAGAACAATAATATTAATTAACGTCTTTCCGAACTAATAAGAGAAAACATAGATTCGTAGTGTCAGAAATGAGAGTGGGAACATCACTATAGAGTCTTTAAGCAGTAAGAAGAATATCAGGGTACTTTTATGCTAGTGAATTCAGTTTAAGCACAATGGTTGATATCTTTCGAAAAACTAGGAAAGCTTATGTGAAAGAAAATAGATAACCTTAATAGCCCCATGTCTGCTGAAGAACTTGAACTTGCAGTTAAAATTCCCATACAGATAATGTCACGTCCAGTAGGCTGTCCTGGTAAATTCTTTAAAACACAATAATAAAATTTTTTTTAAATGATACCAACTCTCCATGATGGGCCAGAACATGGAAGAGGAAGAGATACCACTCTCTCAGCACTTTGTGAGACCAGCAATCACCGACACTGAAGTTAAACAGATGTAGAAGTCATTGACAGACCTTAGCTGAATTGAATCCAGCACAGCATAGAAAGGAGAATAAACCCCCTAAGTAAGGTTTGTCCTGCAAGCAAATGCCAGTCAGTGTTATTCACCGTATTAGAACTCCAAACCTCAGAAAAGCCCCAAGATCATCTCCATGCAGGTAGATAAAGCACTTGTCAGAATTCAGCACACATTCATGATAAAGAAAGTGAGGGAATTTCCTTACCTGACAGAAAATCAAGGGAGGTCCTGTGATCAGCGCCTTTCCTATTTTATTAACTATTCCCTCAGATCAAGGTATTCCTTCTCCCCTTCTGTGGAACACTGTGAGGAAAACACCAAGAAATGCAGTAAGGCGAGGAGAAGAAATTAAACAAACCCAAGTTGAGACAGAAGTAACTCTACTCCTCAGACTGGAGGGAATTCTAAAGAAGGTACGAAAAGTATTAGAACTAATAAATGGGCTTGGTGGAATTATGTGCACAATTTAATTTCTATATGTTGGCAGCAAGTAATCTAAAGTTGGAATACAACATTGCAATTGGTAAGAAAATAAGAAATAAAATAATGAGATTTAGTGTCCACTGTATGTTTAAGATATATAATAAAAAAGAAAAAGCAGAAAAAAAGATATATAAAAGCTGTGACATTGAAGAGAGAACTTCAAGAAGCTGGACAAGTGAGTCGGCAATGGTCATACTAACAAATGCTCATGGATCAGAAGAAATTATTTCAGGTGTCATTTCTCCCCAAGCTGAAGTGTCTTCAGAGCATCATTACAGTTCCCAGAAGGATTCTTTTGTTGATAGGATGTTAACACAAAAATCGTTATGGAAATTCAGAGGATATGGAATATCTTAAATAATTTTCATCAAGAAAAAACAGAATTGGAGAACTTATCTGATTTTAACTTGTATATTAATCACGTCACTGGTATTGACAGTATAGATAATGAAACAGAACTGAATAGAAAGAAGAGCTAGTCCATAAATCACTACATATTCAGCAATGGGCCAGAGATGGGTGCTGGACCCAAGTGTAAATGCTGAAGCTACACACCCCTAAAAGGGAGTGACAAAGATTTCTTAACCAGGACTTAAAAAGAAAGCAAAAATCTTCTAGGATGATGGCTTAGTGGAAGAAGTACTTGCTGTAGGCGCTGAATGCCTGAATTCAGATCTCCAGAGCTGGCATCAAAGCCAGGAGCTGTGGAGGGCTTCTGTATTACTAGTACGCCGAGGCTAAGGAGGGAGGCAGAGACAGGAGGATTCCCAAGACGTTCACGAAGGAGCAGTCAATGGGAGCCTCTGCTTCAAAGATGAGGTGGAGGGTGGCCCTGATTCTCTCTCTCTCTCTCTCTCTCTCTCTCTCTCTCTCTCTCTCTCTCTCTATCTCTATCTCTATCTCTGCTTGAAAATGAATAAATTAAATATTTTTTAAAAAGATGAGGTGGAAGTTGAGGATCGCCCCGAAAGTTGCCCTCTGACCTCCCTCCCCACACATGCTGTGGTACATGTATGCACACATACATACACACCAAAATAAATAAATAAATAAATAAATAAATAAATAAATAAATAATAGGTTTTCTTTAAAAAGAAAGCAAAATTATAACCTAAACTTTATCAAAACGAAACAATTTTGCTTTATAAAAGACTCTGTTAGACTGAGGCTGTAGACTTGGTCCCTAGCACCACATAATCTGGGCTTGGTAGCACACACTGGTAATCTCAGGTAGAGGTAGAAGGATGAGAAGTTCAAGATCTTTTGTTGTATCTTTATTTATTTTTTATTTGAGAGGGAGAATGAGGCAGACACAGAGAGAGAAAGGGTGCATCAGGGCCTCCAGCCTCTACAAACAAACTCCAGACACATGTGCCACCTTGTGCATCTGGAATTATGTCAGTCCTGGGGAATCAAACTCCAGTCCTTCTGCTTTGAAGGCAAACACCTTAACCACTAAGCCATCTCCAATCCCAAGATCATCCTTGACTACGTAGTGAGTCGGAGGCCAGGCTCTGTCTTAAATAAGCAAACAAAATGAATAAATAGAAAATGAAAGACTGCTGCCAGGCACAATGATGTGCATGTATCGTCACAGCTGCTTGGGAGGCTGAGGCAGGAGAATTGTTTGAGCCCAGAAGTTCAGGGCCAATCTGGGTAACATAGCGAGACAGGGGTCTCAACAAGAAGAAAGGCTTGAACAGACCTCCAAAGGCTGTTTAAAAAATGGCAAAAACAAAACAAAACAAAAAAACCATGAAAAGAGATGTTCAACCCTATTAGGCATTAGGGAAATTAAAAAAAGAAAAACATTAAAACTGTGCTGAGATACCAACACATACCTAGAAAGACAAAAATAGAAGAATTGACCAACGATAAAGCTCTTTACCACGGCCTCAAACAGTGCCACAGACCTGAACAGACAGCAGCTATTTCAGAGTGAAAAATAAACCTGCTATGTGGCCAGAAGTAGAAACACAGACCCACAGGAAGGTTTTATGCTGATACTCATGGTAGCATTACTGATCACCGCCTCCCACTTGAAGGAATGCAAATAAATGCCCATCAGCTGATGAATGACTAATTAGTGTATATCCATGCACTGGATTATTAGCCAACAACAAAAATAAACTGTGAGCTGATACAAAATGAGTAAGCTTCGAAAGCTTATGTCAAAAAGACAGACATAAAAGTCGACTAATTATTGTGTCATTCATGTGAGGGTATGATGATAGAATTTGGTGTCTTTATATTTTGCTTTTCGAAAAGGGGGTTCTGAGATGTGGCTCTGTGGTAGAGTGCTGACTTCACATTCAAGAGTCCCTGGATGGGGCTGGAGAGATTGCTCAGTGGTTAAGGCACTTGCCTCCAGTGCCTAAGGCACCGGGTTCAATTCCCCAGGACCTACATACACCAGATCCACAAGGTGGTGGTCCTGGTGCTCTCTCTGTCTCTGTCTCTCTGTCTCTGTCTCTCTCTGTATCTCTGCTTGAAAATGAATAAATAAAATATTTATGGATTTAATCTGGATTTAATCCCCAGCGATGGAAAAACCAAAGACAAGAGAGAAAGCAGGAGGGCTTCTTTGCCTGGGGATCCTGTAGAGGACCTGTAGCTATCAGAACGGTTTCTTACAGAGTTGGTGTGCTGGTACACACCTGCAATTCTAACACACAGGAACTCCCGAGCAGGAGGCAGGGAGATCTCGAGTTCATAGTCATCCTACATAACAAATTCAAAGCTCACCTTGACTCCTGGAGACCCTGTCTCAAAACAAAACAAACTTGTGTATAGTCACCATGAAAGAGGCAAATGACTAAGCCTGTTTGCTATTTTGGAACAAGAGAATGTGACTACACTCAGGACATTTGTCGTGATGCCACAAAAGAGCTCTCGGGGCTAAAGTTTTGGAAACCTAGTCCTTAGTGGCTGCATGGTCGGAATACATTTACGAAACTCACTGAGTTCAATTACACTGAAGAATACCATGTTTTAAGATATACAGTTTCACTTTAATTTTCCCTTTTAAATCGCTTTTTTCCCCAAAACAACACTTTGACCCTTCATTGGTAATAGCCAGTAATGTCAGATTTTCCAGTAAAGAACCAGGGTCAGGAGTGCAGGGGACAAGCCTAGCTGCAGAGACATCCCTAGCAAGCCAACAGCTACGTAAGCAGGAGTCTCTCAAGGAAAGCTGTCTGTAATTGACATGAGCTACCTTGGGGAACAAGTGGATCCTCTAGTGAAGAGGTGACTTCAGGTGTGGGCAGGAGCAGAGGAGAGAAGCTTCGAATAACAGATGGAGTTGGACTGATGGGCCTATGACAGCAGCCCCCCCCCCTCGCCGCTGAACTGTGGCTGGAGGTATTCTCCCCTCCCAAGGGCATCTCTCAGCCTTGGATTCTCTGGTGTTCAGGTGACAGGTCCCCACGGGAATGTAAGTTTCAGGATGGTGGTCCTCTGAGCTGTTAGATATAGGGTCCCTAGGGTCCCTCTACATGAGGGAAAATTCTTCCTTTCGTAGATCAGAGGAAAATTGTTCTCACCTTCTCACCTCAGAGGAAATAAGACTTGATTCTTTTTGGAAATGCATGGATGTGTGTACAGGTGCGTGTGTGCACATGGGACCAGAGGACAGCATTAAGTGTTTTCTTGGACATGCCAGTCACCTTTTTGGTTAGTAATCTTAAGTAAGTAATAATAAATAAGATGTTGGGGGTGGGTGGATTAGAAGTTTCCTCTTTCATCTTTTATCCCCTAAAGAACATTAATGTCCTATCTTCTGTCAATATCAATGAGATTCTTTCTTATCTGCTCAATGGAATACTGCCACTTTTTTGGATGTTGAATGTCTCCCCAAAACCCATGTGCTAAACAAAGGCTTGGTCCCAAAGCCCAGGATACCATTGGGAGGCGGTGGAATTCTTAGGAGGTAAGGTCAAGTGGAAGGAGGTCTGTGTTGGGGTCTTGTCCCTGAAGGAAATATTGAAACCCTGGCCCTCCTTTTCCTCTCTTTTGCTTTCTGACTACCATGAGGTGAGCAAGGTGCATAACCACCATAGTGTTCCACTTCACACAGGCCCTAAGCCGCAGGACCAGCCAGTCATGGTGAACCCTCCAAAACGCTGAGCCAAAATAAGCCTTCCCTCCTCCTAAGGAGATGATCTCAGGTACTGGTCACAGTGAAGAAAAGCTGACCAACATGGCCACCGTGGTATGGGAATGCAGAAAAACCTGTACTGGGCTTTCCCCTACCTGTGTCCATTAGGGAAGGCCCTACCAGCCAAGCTTGCACACCAAGTGAAAGGCCAGGAAGAAGGTGCACTGTCTGTGATTTCTTTGCAGTATGATTTTCAGGGGCTCTCAGGAAGGAGTAGCTCACCAAAGGACAGTCAGTATGTCAAGTTGCAAGGAGAGCCAAAACATTAAGCAAATACTGTGTGTGTGCGCGCGTGCGTGCATACACGTGCATGTCATGGGTACCCTCTGCAAGTGGGTAGTGTTGCCACTTGCTACGTCCTTGCCATCTGAGATCAGCAGGAGCGTCTCTCTTCACAGTGAAATGTGTCACTTGCAGGAAAGCTTCTCACAGGTGTTGCCCTGTCTTCCTCAGGCACAGGTGTGTTCGCCGTGGTGAACAGCCGCTCCTTGTCCCTGCTGGGAAAGCTGACGATCAGTGCTGCCTTTAATATTGTTTACATCTACACCTCCGAGCTGTACCCCACCATCATCAGGTATGGCTCGCATCTCCCTGGTGTGCCCCCTTCATGCCTCTGGGCTTTGTTGACTGTGCCTGTGTGAGCAGAGGTGGCAGTCAGGGCAGGCTAGCAGTACAGTGGGGACAGCCCTCACCTTTCTGGCTGAGTTCCCTCGTGCCAGCATAAGGGTGCTCTACCTGAGAGGGTAATCTGTCACCCAAACAGGACCAGGAGGAGACTTCTTTTATTCAATCACCCATGTGGAATTAGGTACATAATAGACAAGGTCTCTTTTCTCACAGTATACACAGACGTTAAAGGTCCTTTGTGTCAGACATTGTAGCACTTGGGGAGGTGGAGACAGAAAACCATCCTCAGCCATATAACAAGTTCAAGGCCAGCCGAGGCTACAAGAGACTGACTCATGAAACAAACCATGCCAAAACAAAAATACCATGTCATGTGGTATTAGATTTAATTATTAGTTGGTTAAGTGATTTTGATGACTAGGGCATGTATATATCACAAAGAATATATTCCATCCTAAATTTTCTCTCATAAAACAAATCTGAAAAAAAAAACAAGTCTGAAAATGAAAACAAACTTGAACTTGAACGATGGGGCTGCCAGCCCTCCCAGGTCTTAGCTCCTCCCACCACATGGCAGGTGGTCTCTGCCAACCCTTCCTCAGGCTTTTTTGGGGTTCTTTCAAGAGATCTTTTTCCCCTTAACCATGCAAGAAATTTAAGGGTGTTTTTTGCCTGTTGATTTAAAATCTCTTTCAAGTAACAGATGAGGTCACCACTGTCCACTCTTTTTCCTGATTGTCCCTAGAGCCTCTTGGCCTGCCTGCTGGGGATCTAACTCAGGTGCTGTGCTGACCAAATGCAGACCTTTTGAGAGTCTGTGTGGACACTGGCCATTGGGCTGAGAGTGCTACATGGCCAGCCTACCAAGAAATGTTACCACTCCCTCCCATCTCTTTTATGTCTACATGCCCCTCAAAGGTCATGTTCAGGGCCTTGATAATTATTCTTGATAAGTATGCACAGCCATTTCCTATTTACATGTATGCATACACAGCTGCTTTTACATAAATGTAGACTCTTCTGTCTGTGGCGGTGTTAACTGACAGGAGAACTAAAATGCGACTTCTGAACTAATATTCAAATGCTCATTTCTGCATCATCCTGTGTAGACACGCTGTCTCCCATGATAGTGACTGTCTTCAATATGAATCATTTCCTGCTGGATGTAGACGCTCACATCTGTAATCCCAGAATTTGGGAGATAGAAGCAGGAGGCTTGTCACACATTTGAGGCCAGCCTGGTCTATGTAGCAGGTTCCAGGCGAGCCAGGGTTACATAGTGGGACTCTGTTTCAAACGGTTTCTTAGCCTGACTCGCACCATTCAAACACTGAGCAGCTCCAAGCGTCTAGTGGCCTCCGTTCATGACGGTTCCATTACAGAACATCTCCAGCCTCACAGAAGGTTCTAGTAGGCAGCACTGTTCTTAAGGATCCTGTGCTTCCACTGGAAATAGACGTATTTTGCGCCTCACCCACCTCTTCATGATTGTCCCCTGGAACTTAGTGATTTTGTTTTATTATTTATTCGCTTTTTCTTCTGCCTTTCAGGAATGTCGGGCTTGGAGCTTGTTCCATGTTCTCTCGAGTCGGTGGGATCATCGCTCCCTTCATCCCCTCACTGGTTGGTTTGTACCTCCTAGTCTTGTTTCTTGATATGGAAGTCGCTTGTGCTTTTGTGTAGAAAGAGGTAGTGAACAGGTGCCATCTAAGAGCAGATGACACAAGTGTGAACCTTGCTTCTGCATGAAGAACCCAGTACTCTATGGGGTGGATAGACGGGGTCCTTATCCTGATGGATCCGATTGTTTATCTGCACTCACTGGAGGGTCAGCTGATGCCAGCGAGCCCTTCCTGTGTGTGATGGAGCCCTTCCTAGTGTGTGCCGGATGGGCTTGTGTGCAAGAGCTGGGAGGCGATGGGCCTTGCAATCAATCCCTGTTAGAAAGAAGAATGCTACAGAAACATTCAGTATCTCCCCAAAGGCACACACTGGGGAAAGCAAACTGAAGGAGAAACATTGCCTAGCAGTGTGTCTGCTCACTTTCATTTGGCATTGTTTTGTTTTGTCATCCAAAACAGGGAGGCGGGACACGCTAAAATCCTCCCCGTGTTCAGGTTCTTTGAAAGCACCCAGGAGCCCATGCACTGGGTAGTGTTAGCTGTCATGTTCCAAGATAGCCATCCATAGTCAGCTCTTCTCAGAAATACACACCTAGCTGAGTCAGAGGAGCAGAGGGTCTTAAAGGCAGCCCAAGCCTTGCCTGTTTAGAAAGCTTCACGCGCTTTGTAAAGCTCTGGCCCCAGCTTTCCTGATAAAGCTTCCATTGGAAAAATAACAGAATGTCTTAACCAGCACAGTCAGTCATGAGATCATGGGACCTTATGCGGTTGTAAAAAGGATTTAGTATATGTTGGTGTGTCTCCTGGGTGGGGCGGTGGTCAGAATGTGTCTTCATTTTTGTTCATGTCCTTGAAGCTGCAGGTAGATTGTCCCTTCCATACCATAAAGGACGTTGCCAGGGCATTCCTCACATGTCACACTAATAAAGGGTCTGCAATCTCCGGAGACTATGCCTGCATTACATTCAATAGTATTTACATGGTGGTTTTTATACTTCGAACCATGAACTGTTCTGGAAACTCATGGGAAGAAATACCGTAAGAAAGGAGATCTGGCCCACTAGGATTTGAGAAGGGAAAGAGTCACCTCATCCCATGAATATCATTATTATGTTATAATAGTATTACGAGGTCATATACCTCATAAATATTCATTTTAAAAAAACCTCTCTGGAATCCATAACACCGAACCCACAGTGCTGCTTTCCCTGCCAGGAAACCTCAGTCTCTTTTTGGAGTGCTTGCTTTGCTAAGTAATCCTCTGCTTAAACTGTCTGTGTCTATTGAATTCTTTCCTTTGAGAAGACAAGAACCAAGAGACCCTCCCCACCCATAACAGTGTGACTTGTGACTTTCTAGCCAGGACTTGTTGAAAGATGACTAGATTTGGTGTGGGGTTTGTAGACTGTTCTGACAGACGATTGGCTCGTTAATCCAGCTGCTCAGCTCCCACTTCCTGGCAAGGAAGTCTCTAGAATGCTACTGTAGCCTCTTAATTTTTCTCTAGTTGAATCACATTTCCATTTTCTGAGATTATCTCAGTGTTATCCACTCAATTTCAGGTCTCAAGTCCTTTCTGGTTTGTTCCATGTGTGACTCAGCTAGGTGTGTATTTCTGAGAAGAGCTGTGTGGATGGCTATCTTGGAACGTGATTGCCAACACTACCCTGTCCTGGAGGAGGACCAGTGTTGTGTTCCCCTTACCCCAGTAATGCCCCCAGAGCCAGGACTAGGACGGCAGACCCCCTACTACTGCCTCACCTCCTATTCTGTGGCCTCGCTTTCTTGTTTGCTCCCATAGGCTTCTCCTTCCCCTCCTTTCTTCTTGGTCATTGCTTTATTTAAAAAAAAAGAAAAGAAAAAACTTTCCAGGGAAATTCTAATTAGTGTAATTTGGAAGCCCAGACTAAATGATCATAGAGCTTTATACCTTCTGTACAGGAAATACAGGGTGTCATCAGCTCTGAAGGGTCCAATCGACTGTTTTGGGGTCATCTTTGAACCTGTTTGTACTGAAAGAAAACATTAACTTTCCTAAGAACAGCTTTTGAATCTCTGATCAAAATCTCTGATCTGTAATCAGTTGTATCACCATCTTCAGTGTAAGTGGTTTATAAGACATACGTATGTGACTGGAGCTTGGCTTCTAGAATTTTCATTTGCCTCTTGTCTTGTCGCTGACACACTGGGGTTGTTGGGCTGAATCCACAACCGAGAACTTCGAAGGTCATCATCAGTTAATAATTTGAGGCATCTCTCATGTGCAGAGAATGTGGAGATGGTCCATTCCCTTAGAATGGAGCCCAACGGGAGAGCCCCAGTGACCCGTGGGCCTGTGGACTTGCCTGGCTGGACACAGGTCATTCTCCCCTGAGATGACCCACCTAATTCACTGGGTCCCATCTGTGCGTGCTTGAGGAATCCCTCCATGACTTCTCGGGTCATTCTCTCTGAGTAAAGCAAACATGGTCTATGGTGAAGTCTAACAGCACTAACAAAACGTGACAGTTCTCAGTCATAAGACTACTGACGTCATCTGCTAAAGAAGCTGACACAGGTTTGTTTGTTTCATTCCACTCCCTGACCCCACAGAAGTACGTGCAATGGTCTCTGCCCTTCATCGTGTTTGGAACCACTGGCCTGACCTCAGGCCTCCTCACTTTGTTATTGCCAGAAACTCTGAACAGCCCTTTGCTGGAGACGTTTTCTGACCTTCAGGTGCACTCGTATCGAAGGCTAGGGGAGGAAGCCTTGTCTCTGCAGGCCTTGGATCCGTCTCAGGTATGGAGACACTGTTTTCATTATTCCCCGTTTCCATTTGGATGAGGAGAGTTCAGAGTTTTGGAAAAAAGAATATTTGAGTTACAAACAGAAATGGAAAACAAAGTTGGAATTTAATTTGTAGGAAAATAAAGATGGTTAATGATTCGCTAGCCTTAGAAAACTTTGGGAACCATTCCTTAGGGAAATAGATGCCAGAAAAGACATTCACTGGGTGAAAAGCTGGGTGGGAATTCTCATTTTAGGAACCGAATGACATCATTTTCCTTCCTCTAACCCTTTGCTATTGTAGCCCGAGGACAGGGTGAGCACTTCAGGAAGGGAGAGTGAGGAAGAGGAGGAGTTTTATGATGCAGATGAAGAGACTCAGATGATCAAGTGAAGAGCCCAGATCCCTCCCAGGAACCAAGGATCACGTGAGGCTTGTGCCTCAAGCTTGAAAACACCCAGATGGGACTCACATGGACTATGCTTTTCGGGGACAGAGACAGTTGGAGAGATTCCAGAAGAGAGCCTGTCTCTGCACCAAGAGAGTCACTGCTACTTTGTCCAGAATTGAAGCTCAGCTCACCAACCATCATGACCTCTGGTCCCCTGGCTCAGGTCCCATGCCAGGAGGCTGACTGGTGTCTCATAGCGTCGTCATGTGGCTTTCCTTCGCCGCCATCTAAGAGAGGATATGTGACACATCTCACCACTGTTCCAGCGATCAGCTCAGCCCTGCTGAAGAGCTCACCTAGGAACCCTGCCCCGGCCCTGCTCATCCTCACCAGGAATTTTCTAGAACAGGCTGATGTGGCCAGGCTGCCCTCCAACTTGGTCTCAGCGCATTCCCAGCATTCTGGTTGACTCAGCAGCTTAGTTCCTCAGATGAGACGGTTGCCCCAGAGCAGTAGACTAGGGTCAGAGGAGTTAAGGGGGTGCAGGGGGGTGGCTCCCTGTGACATGTGCACTGTGTGATTTCATGAGTTCCCACTAGGAAACACTTCCAGAAAAATGTCCTTGTGAGAACTTAGTATCAGCGGTAGCTTCAAGATCATGCACAGTAAACACTCTGTAAGATAGAGACCAGTTCCCAAGTGACGCGTTCAGCCATGGGTGCTTTTAAAGATGCAGTTTTAACTAAGGGAACACAGAAGATCATCTTTCATGGGTTTTGTTTTCAACATACAATGAGAGATTTGGACATATAAGAACTTGAACTCTCTTTGCCCACGATGACTTGCTTAGTCAGAAGGTACAGTCGTTTGAAGAAAACCGTAACTTCTCATGAAGTGCTTTCAAACGAATCAAAAATCATATATAATTTCCTAAAACCCTGTGTTGCAAAAGACCAGTTTTTCATGAAACTTGAATACTCTATCAGGAGGAGAGCCAGAAGTCCACATGGGATGACTCTCGTCCACCTCCCAGCCAAGGAAATGTCTGTGTTCATTTCCACGTCTGGTAATTTCTTAGAAACGGGAGTTGCACACAGGTTAAGGGGACACGTCACAGTGACTTCTTCTAGGCTTAGAGTTGCCTTGAGTGGGCTCCAGATATGCCCCTGGTCCCCTCCGTGCCTGCTTCTTGGTCCACAGTATTCACATGTCTTTGTATTGATTAAGACATGTTCCCTTTATGTCCGTGATAACAGGAGTCATCTCTACCACCTGCCACTCCCTGCCATGCCCAGAACATTGATGCAGACATAGTGAGCATCTGTTTCTACCATCAGGGAGATATGGTATCGTCTTTACCAGGCAGGTTTGACCCGCATCCCCAAATATGGAGTCCTGCTTTGCTTTCTTAGAAACTTGAGATCTGCCCACTATTGGGAAAGAAAGAAAAGAAGGACTTACAGAGACTCCTAGCTCTTGCTAAATGGTCAAGTATTTGAAATAAATCATGTATGTATACTTTCTGGTTGGTTGGAGTTATCTTTTGGAATAATATATCCCATTATAGAAAATTTGAACGTAGGAGTTAGAAAATGTTTCCCCAGCAGGCTGAGCCCCTGGAGACAAGCATTGTTCTGGCATCTTCTCTTCCTGGGAAGAAAACTGGAAATCCCTCTGTGAGCACTGAAGTTCCTGCTGCCTCAGGCCAAGTGAGTGAGGGGCCAGAGGATACTAGGCCTGACTTGCTCTTTTCTAAGCTAGGAGGTAAAACAAAGGGGAGAGGGAGAGAGAGAGAGAGAGAGAGAGAGAGAGAGAGAGAGAGAGAGAGAGAGAGAGAAGAGAGAAGCTGAGTTACATGTTTTCATTTATTGATTTTGAAAATTATTTTGTGTGCACTTTGCAGTGCATGTGTGTGTGTTGTGCACACATGTGCAGAGGCCAGAGTAAGATGTTGGCTCTCCTCCTCCACCTTGCTTTTGCCTTATTTCTCTGAGTCTTTCCCTGTACCTAGAGCTTGCTCTTTCCCAGGTAGACTAGCTGGAGCAATGCTCCCCTCAGCAGTGGTGTCCCAGGCCTGTGTGCCCACACCCAGCTTTTTAAAAAATATATATTTATTGTCCATAATGAGTTGCATTATTTAGTGGGCAAACAATGAGTTGTTATCCCCAATTCCCCAATGACCTCCTTCGTGGGTCATCTGGATCAGTCCTTGTGGCAGGGGCCATGGATAGCCTAGTATTCAGCCCGGTTCTCCTGGCCCAAGTGTGTTGTTACTGAGGGGTGCCATGCCTCTGGATAGTCTCCCCCACCATGGCTCTCACAATGTTTCCGCCCCCTTTTCTGCTCAGTTCCCTGAGTCGTGGTGGGTGAGTATTAAGGATGCTTTAATGTTGTGAGTTTAGGGATTTTTGTGTCGAGAATCGTTGGTTTCTGTCTCACTGGCTTATCCTGTGTTGATTGAATGGCTGTGGCTGTGGGTCCCTTGTTCACCCCGACATTCTCTGCAGGGCTTCATATGTATCCTCCACGGTATGACTGTGGTGGCTCATCTCTTGCCAGAATCTCTGCTATCGGCCTACAGTCAGTTGGTAGGGTTAGATGGGCCACAACTCTCTCACTGCATCCTGAAAAATACAAACACAATCTCCATCCGAGTGTGAGGTCAGTATAGGTTAACAAATATACACAATTCTGGATTACCTAGATTTGATTTTTAGTAGCCTCCCCATCAATAGTGCATCTTGTGAGCCCAAGAGTACGGGATCCGGTGCATATCACACTGATTCCCCAGTTCCAGTCATGGGCTTCCCCTCACTAAGTGGAATATTTGGCCAAATTTAAAAGCTGTTGATTGTCTCCCCCAGGCCCAGGCTCCTCCATTGCATTAGTGCTCCTTTCTTGGTTTGCTGTTCTCTCCCAGTAAGAGGTGTGGTCAGCCTACTCATGGCCACAGTCTGTGTTTTATGCCAGTGTTCTGTTTACTCCAGCGTCGTTAATCAGCTTCCCCTGGCAGCTTGTGCAGTGCCTTCCAGCACTGCACTAACTACCATCTGGGGGCTGGATACCATTCCAGACCTTGAGGGGTCTCTCAATGCTGATTGATGGCATTCTGTGGTTTCTTCAGCAACAGGGTTTTGCCTCAGGCCTCCACACCCAGCTTTTTATGTTTGTGTTACGACTGAACTCATATCCTCTGCTTGCCCAGCAAATAATCTTACCCACTGAGTCATTGCCCCAGTTACGTGTTGTTGACTAAGTTTGAGTGGGCTGTCAGCTGTTCTGTTCAGATTTATTTCTAAATTTGGCTTCTTTCTGGGTAGTCCTTTAGCAAAGTTTATAATTATTTCTGCTGTCTTCACAAAAACAGATGATAATTGTTTTCACAAAACAATGGTAATTATTAACAAATATTGATGGTAAAAATGTGCACATGTGTATATGTGCATTAATTAAATTATTGGAGAACTTTTTAGAGGTGAGGGGTTTGAGGTAGGATCTTACTCTATCCCAGGAAGACACGGAACACACTCTGTAGTCCAGGCTAGCCTTGATCTCTTGGTGATCTTCCTAAAGGTGTGACTCAGAAAACTTCATTGATTTTGTGCAGCTGTTTCAAAAAAAAAAAAAACCTGTCTTAATTTTTAAAATTTTATTCAGTGTTTCTTTATTTTTTTCTTCTTGAAAAGTATCAAGAAGCCAAGCATGGTGGCACACTCCTTTAAGAAGATTGCTGTGAGTTCAAGGCCAGCCTGAGACTACAGAATGAGTTCCAGATCAGCCTAGGCCAGTGTGAGACCCAGCAAAAATTGACAAGAAAAATGTAAGACAAACACAAAATCCAAGGTTTTAGGTCATTAGGTCCACAGATCTTAGTAACAGCTTGTCCAGAATCTTCACTCTGCATGGTCTGTTGGACGAAGTCATCTTGGGGTTTCTTGATTCTGTGAGTTAAAATCATGGCCCTAAGCTATGGACAAGGTTGTACAAGTGTGACTACCTGAGCTTGGATCCCAGAACCCATGAAAAGCTCGATGCTGTTTTATCATCCATAATTCCAGTGTGTCTAGGCCAAGAAGGGAGAGATGGAAGAATCGCCCAGAAGGTCTCAGGCCAGCTAGCCTAGGGAATGCAGTGGAGAAACTGTCCCTGCCCTAAACAATGTAGAAAGCAGGGACTGACCCCCGAAAACACACGCCAGGACACAACAAAAATAAACACATGGCCCTTTGAAAAGCCAGTACTTGTCTTGCACCTGCTTTTGAGCAAGATACACATTCTTTTAATATTTAAAAATGAGCCAATCAGCAAGAGCAACAAATATGAAGAAACTACATTTTTTAGAACACTACATAATTGCCTAAACAGGTGTCTTTATGTCAGTCATTCATAAAGACACTTAGTAGGTAATTTATGTTCTTTACACGTATATGTTAAAATAGTTGTCACTGACAACACTGGAATTAAAATGCTTTTTTTTTTTCCAGTAGGACTTAGTTCTTCATACAAACATTTGATCATTGGCCCTTACATTGCAAAGGCAGCTAGAAAAGATGAGTTTTTGTTTGTTTGTTTATGTAAATAAGATACAGGCATGAGCAACCCCTTTCAGGACCCTTCCCTGTTGCAGAAGCTGTTAGTTCACTTTTGCTTCTAAATAAACCTTCTCTTGCTGGCCCTTCAAAATGATGCCAACATTTTGTCTTCTTGTGAACCCAGCGAAGGATCAGGGCCTCTGCCTGTCTTCTTTCAGGGTGTGTCAGTGTGTCCCCGATGAACCCAAAGCCTGCTAGGAACATGGAGCGGTGGCTGCAGCTAAATTGGGGAGATGTGGGCACAAATGAATAGGAAAACATTTCCAGAGAGGAAATGTAGTGTAGTACATCAGAGGAGAAAGACCTTCTGACCATTTTCATAGGTACAAAAAGATTGAGAAAATTCAATCGTCATTCTAAATAAAAGCTATCAACACATTAAGAATCCAGGAAGCTTCCTTAGTACATAAGGGATATTATATAATAGATTCGATGATCTGAACACAACTCTTTTTTTTTTCCTTAAATATATATTTATTGTCCATAATGAGTTACATTATTCAGTGGGCAAACAATGAGTTGTTCTCCCCAATTCCCCAATGACCCCCCTCCCCATCCCCAATCAGCTGGATATCCTCCTCTGTGGGCCGTCTGGATCAGTCCTTGTGGCAGGGGACCCTGGATAGCCTAGTACTCAGCCAGGTCCTCCTGGCCCAAGTTTGTTGATACTGAAGGGTGCCATGCCTCTGGATAGTCTCCCCCACCACGGCTCTTACAGTCTTTCCGCCCCCTCTTCCGCATAGGTCCCTGAGTCGTGGTGGATGAACACAACTCTTGTACCTCTGGGTACCAGCCTTCAGATTTTCTGGATCCTGACCCATAATAATAGACAGTTTTATATATTCCTTCTTCCCCACTTGAAATGTTCACATATGTAGAAACTATAAAACATCATGTGTAAAGTATATTTTGGTGGGCATATTCTGTTTTGTTTTTTAAATTTATTTGCATGTGTGTGTGCCAGGGTCTCTTCCACTACAAACGAATGCTAGACTAGATGCGTGCTTCTCTTTCTGTGTCTGGCTTTAGGTGAGTGATTGAGAATTGAACCCAAACCAGCAGGCTTTGCAAGCAGGCACCCTTAACCTCTGAGCCACCTCCGCACCTCTGTTTCATTGTTTAAAAGGAATTTGTGGCTCACTACGTCAGTTTCGTGGCTCATTAATAGGTTGCATCCCATAGATTGAGATCCACACTCTTCTCTATCTTCCTGAGATGCAGGAGCTGGAAGCCTGGAAAACTGAAGCCTCCTGAGTTCTCTTGGAGCAACTGAGCTTCAGCCAGTAAAACAGACAAAACGTAAATTGTGGAAGTGATGCGGAGATCAGCCTGTTACTGCTGAGATTCACAGAAGAGCCATTTCATTTCTCTGGGACAATACTTAGTATCTTTTTATATGTTTTTATTTATTTGCAGAGAGAGAGAGGCCATTATAGAGCCTCTAGCTACTGCAAATGAACTCCAGATGCACGCACCACTTTACATGGGTAATGGGGAATTGAACCTGGGTCTTTAGGCTCTACAGGCAAGCTCCTTAACCACTGAACCATCTCTCCAACCCTTAATATCTTAACAAGATATTTAAACACAAACATGAATTCATTCCAGTATCACGTGGGAAAGCAATGATCCAAAAAATAGTTAAGACCATCCTGAAAAGGGAGAGCCAGTGCAAGGCACTAGACTTCCAGGACATGAAGCTGTAACTGCTCAGTAAAAAAAAAAGTCTCGACAAATCAGTGGGGAAAGAACAAATTAAGGGCTGGAGAGATGGCTCAGTGGTTAAGGCACTTGGCTCCAGTGCCTGAGACTCCCGGTTCAATTCCCCAGGACCCACATAAGCCAGATCCACAAGGTGGTGGCCCTGGTGCTCTCTCTCTCTCTCTCTCTCTCTCTCTCTCTCTCTCTCTCTCTCTCTCTCTCTCTGCTTGAAAATGAATAAATAAAATATTTTTAAAAAGAACAAATAAAAAAGAACAAGAAAAAATCATTAGAACGTAATGTTGGATTCTGCAGTGATGATGAGACAGCGTGGGTTCCTCAGATAAATGACGCATCACGAGTCACTGCAAAGTTGTGACTTTGTCTGAATTTAAAACTTTATGATGAAACGTGTTACATGGTTAAAAAGAAGTCCCTTCCGAAAACACATTTTAACATCTACAAGAGACAAAAATTACTAGAGTATGTAAGGAATTCCTGCAAATCAGAAAAGAAGTAATGGAAAAAATTTTTAAAATGTGTTTGAGACAATTCACAAATGAAAGCTAACGGTGCACCTCACACCTCACTAGAGGTGGGAAACGCAAATTGGAAAATGTTAAGACGTCATTTAAAATCCGTTAGGTTGGGAGAAATGAGTCAGACTATCAAATGTTGCCACTCTGGGGGAAAAAAGGAATTTACTGACATCCTAATAAAAGAATAAATTCATTCATCAACTAGTTGTTATGAACAAGTCAGGTAGAAAATGTTCATATCCAATAATTCAGAACATCTGCCCCATGTAGATGTCATGGAGCATTATTTTTAGACTTTATTCTTTGATCCATTATATAAATGGTTTTCACAGTGACAGAGAAAATATGCATACATATGTAAAACCATTTTGCATATTTGCATGTGTTTGTAATGTGGTGTGTATGGTGTGTGGTCAATGCACATATATGTGCCCTTGCAGTGTCTTGTACACTCACCTTCAGTGGTCCAGGGGAATGTCGGGTTTCCCTCCATCACTGTTCTACCCATTCTTACTTGAGTCCAAGTCTCTTACTGATCCTGGAACCTGCTGTGTTTTTCTCAACCCCTAGTGAGTCTCTGGTCTCTGCTTCCCTCAGGACTGGGGGCCATCAGGCTGGTATAGGAGCCATTTCACCAGCCCTCTATATAACAAATGTTTACAAAATAGTAACTACCCTTACTTAGCATCTGCACTGTATAGATTTTCTATTTTACTTTAAAAAGAAAGGAATACAGGTAGTATCACACTAAGATGATTTTTCATTTCATGAATAAGCCTACACATGCAGGTGAGCCAGGCCTAGTGACACATGCCTTTAATCCCAGAACTCCGGAGGCAGAGGTAGGAGGATCGCCATGAGTTTGAGGCCAGCCTGAGACTAGAGACTGAATTCCAGGCCAGCCTGGGCTAGAGCGAGACCCTACCTCGAAAAACCAAAGAAGAGAAAATGAAACATCTTTATTTTCCAGAGTTCTTGCCCAGTTCACATCTGTGCTAATACTTGTTATAAAACAATGACACTGTGCATGTATGTTTATATAGGCATATACATTCTCAGCTGAATGATACCTATATAATTTCATGTGGACAGGATGTAGTCAAAACAAGTTAAATGCATTGAGGTGGGAAGATCTCAAGAATGGTGAGAGACCTAAGCTCACAACATTAAAGCAGCCTTAATATTCACCCACCACGACTCAGGGAACTGAACAGAAGAGGAGGTGGAAAGATTGTGAGAGCCGTGGTGGGGGAGATTATCAGAGGCATGGCACCCCTCAGTAACAACACACTTGGGTCAGGAGAACCCGGCTGAAGACTGGGCTATCCATGGTCCCCTGTCACAAGGATGGATCCAGACGACCCATGGAGGAGGATATCCAGCTGATTGGGGAGAGGGGAGGGGGAGGGGGGCAATGGGGAATTGGTGATAACAACTCATTGTTGGCCCACTAAATAATGTAACTCATTATGGACAATAAATACATATTAAAATTTTTTTTCTTAATTATATAATCAAACATGGAGGGCACTAAAAAAAAAGAATGGTGAGCGAAATGTTAATACAAAGTCAAGTCATAGCTAAATTCTCCAGTGAATGAGTACTTGTTAATTAAAGAATTCTTTTTCCTACCATACTAAATAGTCAGGAAACGGATATTCTGTTGTAGTACTGTAGAAGATTTGATCTTTTTCTTTCCTTTGCCAAAGATTTCCTTTTTAAAATTTTTTGTATGTTTATTTTGTTTTTTCAAAGCTAACCTGGAGTTCACTATATGGTCTCAGGGTGGCCTTAAACTCACTACGATCCTTCTACCTCTGCCTCCCTAGTGCCACCATGACCAGCCTTTTTAATTTTTAAGTCATATTAATTTTTAATCATTGTGTTATAAATTTAAACATTTCTTTTTATCTAATTTTTATTTGCAAGCAGAGAAGAGAGAGAGGGAGAGAAATCATTGGTACACCAGGGCCTCCTGTTACTGTAAAGGAACTCCAGACTCATGCCCCATTCTGTGCTTCTGGCTTTACGTGGGTACTGAGGAATTGAACCCGGGCTGTTAGGCTTCACAAGCAAGCACCTTTAACCACTGAGCCATCTTTCCAGCCCTAATCATATTATTGTTAACCAGAATAAAAGAATTTATTTTAAAATTGCATAATTTGGACTGGAGAGATGGTCCAGTGCTTAAGGTACTTGCCTGCAAGACCTAATGACCCTGTTTGATTCCCCAGTATCTACATAAAGCCAGATGCACAAAGTAACACATACATCTGGAGTTCATTTGCAGTGTGGCTGCAGGCCCTGGGGTGCCCACTCTCTCTTTCTTCTTCTTCTTCTTCTTCTTCTTCTTCTTCTTCTTCTTCTTCTTCTTCTTCTTCTTCTTCTTCTTCTTCTTCTTCTCTCCTTGCAAATAAATAAATAAATAAATAAATAAATAAATAAATAAATAAATGATTTTTAAATTACATAATTTCTTTCCACTCCCCTCATTCCCACTAACCCTAACCCAGGGATAAATCCAGAAGGCAGAGAGGACCATGGGCAGCCCAATTCCACCATTAACACCTGAGACGATGGCTGACTCCCAGGCAGGAGATGAATCACCTTTAACTCATCATCTAGAGCCCAAATGAAACCACAGAGGAAGTGGAGAGATGAGCAAGAGTGCCGCTTCCACAGTGAGTCAGACAACCTGGGCAAGGGTAATGGAGACAGACACCAAGGATACTCAAAACATTACAAAGCAGAAACCCAGAGATCTTTAAGAACTTAACAGTAAAACACTTAAAACTTACCCACCATGGCTCAGGGAATTTTGTGGAAGAGAGGGTGGAAAGATTGCAAGAGCCATGATGAGGGAGATACCCAGAGGCATTGCCCCCCCCCACCAAAAACAAAACAAAACAAAACAAAAAACCTCTCTACTGCTTGCCTAATTCATAGTCCTTCAGCTCATGGAACATTCCAGCAATCCCACTAAAGAGGGCCCTCAGTGAATTGGAGGCAGGGAGGAGGGAAATGGGGGTACCAACAGAAGACTTGACAGTTTCTACTTATTAACAATAAATATCTTTTAAAAAGAAAAATATATATCAAGAAAAGAATATAGGGCATAAATTGTTTTTTTTTTTAGCTTTGACACTAATAGGAACTGACAGAGAAATTGACATCTTCCAGAAGAACATTTCAAAACTACCCCTGAGAGCCAGAAAGAGATGAACTCATCCAGACACCAAGAAATTTCCTTATATATTATACTTCCCAAGAGCCATCATAATTTTACAAGCACACAACACTAAATAACTGTGCATTATAGTGTTTATATATTTATGGGGAAATGGCAGTGGATGAACCAACCCATCCCTTCTAGAATGTTCTTCAAAGAGTGAATAGCTTCTGTTTTAATAACAGCTGGAGCAGAGAACACAAATAGCAGAGGCTTCTGTCTTAGATGAAAATAATGAAACCTGAAACATATGACGTTTAAAAAGAATTCTCACACTGGGCATGGTGGTGCATGGTTTTAATCCCAGCACTTGGGAGGCAGAGGTAGGGGGATCATCATATATTCAAGGGCACCCTGAGACTACATACTGAATCCAGGTTAGTCTGAGCTTGAGAAAGACCCTACCTTGAAAAACCAAAAAGGAAGAAAGAAAGAAAGAAAGAAAGAAAGAAAGAAAGAAAGAAAGAAAGAAAGAAGAAAGAAAGAAAGAAAGAGAGAGAGAAAGATAAATAAATAAGAAGAATCCTTAGCAAAATAAATACATATTTTAAAACAAATGAAACATGAGCAGATAAAACTGGGCTCCCCCCCCACACACACACACATACACACTTCTTCCTTATTTGTGTCTCGTGCTATCAGAAGCACTGCTTTCACTTTATTATAAAATGAAGTACCTATCTCAAAGGATGTGATTGTGCAAAGATGCAGGCCTTTATGTACTCCCAGGTAAGTGTGCTCTGGGAATTAGGCAAATAAAAGATGCACGAAGGATGATGCTTCATAGCATTTCAAATGTCATCAACAGCCACAGAAATACTGTATTCTCAAAGCATGAATTTCAGGTGTTGTAAATAACCACAATAGCATTCCTAAACCTACAGTTTTGAGCTATTCTATAATACCATGAAATGTGCACTCACTGGTGGACATTGGGTTCCTTCCAAGTTTTGTTGAAGATGAACAAAGCTGCCGTAATCAATCCACACGCACAGTTTAATGCCTTTGAGTAAATCCTATGGACTGCAATTGCTGGATCATATGGTAAGAGTATGTTTAATTGGGGAGAACCAGAAGGCAGCGAGAACCACAGACAACCCACTGTGTTTTTAGTGCTTGATCCCAAGATAGTGGTGATCTGGGAGGCATAGCCTTGCTGGAGGAGGTGTGTTTTGGGGGGAGGGCTTAGGGGTGTTACAGCCAGCTCCCCCTTGCCAGAGTTTGACTCGCTGGCTTGCTGCTGTTTTCCACCTGCTGTGGCAGAGGTGATGTCCCGCCTCTGCTCATGCCATGCTTTCCCCTGCCATCATGGAGACTGTACTCCAAAATAAATCCTTTCCTTCCATAAAACAAATTACATATTCTCTTCCCGCTGCCTTCCTTTGTCCCTTCCCACTCTCCTGAACCCCCTTCTTTCATACTATGCCCTCTGCTATATGGGGATCTTTCTTTTTGTTTTTGCTCTCCTCCATCATCAGCCTCTTGATGGGCAATGACAGACACTGTAAGTCATGAAGGCAATGACCACCTTGTGTCTGGGAGACAGCATTCCAAAGCACTGCACTCCATCCTTTTGGCTCTTACATTCTTTCTGCCACCTCTTCAGATATCTTCTCTGAACCATTGCAGGGTGTGAGAGAGATGTCTCACGCTAAGTTCTGGACAGTTACCTCTCATTCTTCTCAGCATTTTGACAAGTTTTGAGTCTCCCCAGGAGTCACTGCCATCTGAAAAGAGAAACTTCTCTAACCAAAAGTGGGAGCGGCACTAATAATAAATGCATAAGCCTAAGTATTTGCAGGGCAATTTGGTGAGCATAATACATCCAGTTAGCCAAACAACAATAATAACTTTCTAGGGCTTGTGGTCTTCCCAGCCATAGACTTTTGGCTCAGTTTTCAGTATCTGGCATGATTTCTGTCTCATGGAGCCAGCCTCAAATCCAGTAACAGACATGCCACTATTGCACCAGTAGGTGCATCTTGCCTAAGTGACCGGTTGTGTAGATTGCAGGATGATGACTTGTCACTCCCAGCAGGCTGTGTGGCACTTCCCTGCACTATCCAGGAAGGTGGCTTCCAGCTCCACTCCAGCTTAATTTCTGTGTCCTGAAACTCAATCCTATGGAGTGTTCCGCCATAGTGTTTTACCATCTAGTTCCGGCAGGCAATCAAGAACTTTGGCAACAGCCAAGGCCTTGAGGGTCTCCTTTCTGGCCCTGGGAAGTATCTACTCCTTGCACTGGAATAACTTGGTAACAACCTGTGGCTTTTGAGTACAACATTTATCCACCCCATCTGGTACTTCTACTCAAATTCTCTTCCTTTTTTCAGCATATATTTTTAAACTTATTTATTGTTAATAATTAGATACATTGTATGAGCATATTTTTAAATTCAGTAACAAAGTAAGTTTCCATATGGTTTATTCATAACCTCTTGGGTTTTGATTAACCCTCTTCTCTCCTCTCTTCCCTGCCCCCTACTCCACAAGACGGTTTCCTCTTGTTCTTACCAGAAGGAATATCTCTTTTCTCCTTAGAAAAGCCTACACATGTGCTCATATGTTGGCGGAAATTTCTCCTAAGAATGAGCTTTGCAACTGTGGAAACTTCTAGATAACTCCCCAACCACCATGTTCTAAAGCTTAGAAGAGCTGGCTTACTGAATGGCATCAAGGGATTAGTATTAAAAGGACCTAAGTTCAGCTGGAGAGAATGCTCAGTGCTTGTAGCACTTACTTGAAGAACCTGATGGCCTGGGTCCAATTCCCTACTACCCATCTAGAGCCAGATGCACAAGGTGTCGTACAAATCTGAAGTTCCTTTGCAGCAATGGGAAGCCTTGGTGCACCCATTCTCTCTCTTTTTGCAAATAAATAAATAAAAATTTAAAACAGGACCTTAAAGAATAATTGGTTTTGAATGAAACTGATTCTTACAAAATCTCTTGCTTCAAAGAAATTGATGGTGTCTAATAAACAAACCAAAAAAAAAAAACCCATTCAAATTGGAGAAGAGCTTAATCAAAACTTACCAATATGTGGGCAGGAGAGCAGGCAGGATGGTGAGGAAGCCCACTTAGGGAGTCTGAGGTTCAGCAGGAACAGAAAGATAGCATTGTTAGTATCTGTCATCTTTTAGAACTGCTGGTGCTATGCTTCTTGGTGACACTATACCAGGGCATGTTTTACTATTATGGATACATTTTACTGTATCTTCTCTATTTCCTACTGCAGATGCTATGCCTCACTTGTGCAGCTGGAGCGAGGTATGTGTACATGAATGTAACATGTGTATTACGTGTAATGTACATCAATGTCCGGCCTTTGGGCATTGCCACATGATGTGTTGGGCCTCATCCACAGCTATCCTGGGACACATTACTTCACAGAAAAACAAGAACAGGAAACACTAGTGGTTAGGTAATGTCAATCAAACCAACTTTTCCATAAAGATGGGTCGCAAGGGCCTTGCTAGTTCTTATAAGTAACAGGGTGGTGTATCAGTTTCCCATTGTTGCTGTAACAAGTTATCACACTGACTTTGGATAAGACAGATTTAATTCTCAGATGGTTTTGAAGGTCAGAATATAAAGTGAAGATGATAACAGGGCTGTTTTCCACATTTTCCAGGGACTATTCATTCCTGATCTCTTGCACCTTGCAGAGACAGCATCATTCCTTAGTCCCAATGACATCACTCCTATCTGCTATGTTAATCACATGGCCTTTCACTTGCTGTCATCTCCTGCCTCCCTCATAGATAGACCTTTGCGATTCTATCAGCCCATCCAGATAATTGAGGCTAATCAGCCCATCATCTGAAGGTCTTTACCCTAAGTACCTTTTGCAATAAGAGAACCTTCTGAGGTTCTGGGGGTTGGAATGCGGATAGGGTCATTATTCAGCCTGTCACATCTTAAAGCATGTGTCACCAAAGTACCAAGTAGACAGGTCTGCTCAGGTCGACAATGTATTCTATAAATTAAATGGAATGATTTAGTTGTCTGGAGAAGCCAGAACAGACTATGAGTCAGAGCCTCGAGTCTGCCTACAGGCAGATAATACATTATTGACCCTCTTTACCATGTGACTAAGCCCGAGACTCCCCCTCACTGAGCACAATTGTAGCTTAATGTTTGTATCTAACCAGTCTGGATGTCCCAGTTTTATTTGTTGCTATACTTTTTAAATTTATTATTATTATTTTTTTTAGTGCTGGGCACTAAACCCCCTCCTGGTTAAGCAAGCACCCTGCCACTGAGTGACGCCTCCCAGGCTCTGTGCTTGTACTTAGGTTTTTAGCAGTTGCCTGGTCAATATCAGTTCTGTTACAACTTACACTTTTGTTCTGTTGTCTTCAAGCAGCCCATTCTTTTCTTGGTCGAACTGACTGGGTAGCTTAGTAAATGGGATGTCTTCCTTACCCGGCCATATGCTCTATGAAGACAGCATGCATCTTTCTTTTTCCCTACCATATTCTAGAGCACCAACCCCAGTGTTGGACAGACTTTCAGGTTGTTTTTTTTTTGTTGTTGTTGTTTTTTTTCCTTTTTGGTTTTTGAGGTAGGGTCTCTCTCTAGCCCAGGCTGGCCTGGAATTCACTATGTAGTGTCAGACTGGCCTTGAACTCATGGAGATCCTCTTACCTCTGCCTCTCCAGTGCTGGGACTAAAGGCGTGCGCCAACACACCCTGACTTTCAGGTAATTTTGAAGGAATGTGTGAGGCTCTCACCAACCTTTCAAGCATGCTCTATTGCTGCGTTGAACTCAGAGGCAAGGATGGGAATGGTAGAAGCAGATGAGGGATGCCCTCAGTTTGGTTCCGGGCATTTGAAGATGAAGACATGAAGAAAAATATCACCAGTGTTAAGTCAGTAATTCAATTCCCTTTCACATTGGGTGAGTTAGTACATGCCTATAATCCCAGCACTCTGGAGGCTAAGGTAGGAGGGTCTCCATGAGTTCAAGGCCAGCCTGAGCTACAGAGTGAGTTCCAGATCAGCCTGTGCTACAGTGAGATCCTGCCTCAGGAACAACAAAAAAAAGTTCCCGTTTGTTGGGTCTCAAAAACTGACTCTCATAGGTTAACTAAGACAAATCTGATTTGTCAAAAAACAGAATACATACCTGGAAATAACTGGGAATAAAACCCAAGTGGACAGTTGACAAGCTGGTTACTTGCATTTATTTCTCCATCTGCCCATACCCCAGAAGACAAAATGGCACTTATCTGTTAGTAAAGTAAGCTCCAAATGGTCACTGAAAAATGCCCCCAAGTGCTGCTTAGGTGTTGGTGAATTCCTGAGCTATTGACTCATCAGGATCACAGCAGAGATGCAGCCCAGCAGACACACTGAGAGGGGCAGAATGCTCTCAGATCCCCATCAGTCAATTGGGCAGGGAGGGGCCTGATAAGGAGTCAGCTGATTAAGGAGATGGCAAGGTGAAAGGTGAGAGCCCCGGGCAGCCCCATCAGCAAGTGAGAAAGGTGGAGGGAAGATGTCATCAAAATGTCTTTGGTCACATGGAGTAAGATATTAGAGCCAGCAAGCACAGAGACTCATTAGTAAGTTGAGCCAACAAATTTGTCACAAGATGCTACCCAGAGGAGAAATAAAGGGACAGCCTAGGACTTGTATATCTTGTTTCCTTTTAAAGTATTTCAACCCACCTCACATAGCTGAAACATCCCTCCATAGATGTGTGTTGATGATCAAAAGAATTCCTCAACTACTTTCTTGTACTCAAGAGATTTTCAGGGAGAAATCACATTTATTCCTCATCAGATCATGTGTATTAGTCTTTTCTCTTGGGCTCATCTCTCCTCAAGCTTTGTTGGAGGAGGAGGAGGAGGAAGAGGAGGAGGAGGAAGAGGAAGAGGAAGAGGAGGAGGAGGAGAAGGGAGAAGAGGAGGAGGAAGAGGAGGAGGAAGAAGAGGAAGAGGAGTAGGAGGAGGAAGAAGAGGAGAAGGAAGAGGAGGAGGAGGAGGAGGAGGAGGAGGACAGAGATGCCATCCCGATGGTGACAAGCACCCCTCCTCTTGTCTGGAGCTGCATGGACTCCTCAGTGGCTGACACAACCTATACCAGACCTTCATAACCGGAGGAAAACACATGATGACATCAACATAGAAGAGAAACTCATTGGAAAGAAGGGATTCAATGAGAGGGGTGATGGGAGGGAATTGTCAAGGTTTATTGTCTGCGCTTATGGAAATTGTCAATACGAAGTTTCAGAAGAAAGCTGCCAGGGGTCTGTCTAGCGAGCTCACAGCTCTGTTATGCAGGTTTGGAATCCGCTCTGTTGGTGAAACAGCAAGCCTGAGAAACATTAACTTTCTCAGGTCACAGCTGGGAACTAGCAAAGCTATGTGGTATTTTGCAGATGATGAGGCTCCTTCCTGCTCCTCCTACCCTGCCTCCTGTGGAAGAGAGCTGAGTCCAGAAAGGGGCACAGTGCTCTTTCAGACTCCCCAAAATGGTTCCACCTCCTCCCTGGATTTCAGGACAGGATGCCACTAAGCAGAGCAGACACTGGTGAGCTCTTACAAAGCCAGGCTCTGATGTTGGGATCACAAGGAAGAATTGTGATTAGATAAGAATTCCCACCCCTCAGCCGGGCATGGGGGTGCTCGCCTTTAATCCCAGCACTTGGGAGGCAGAGGTAGGAGGATCGTCGTGAGTTTGAGGCCACCCTGAGACTACATAGTGAATTCCAGGTCAACCTGGACTAGAACGAGACCCTACCTCAAAAAAAGAAAGAAAGAAAGAAAGAAAGAAAGAAAGAAAGAAAGAAAGAAAGAAAGAAAGAAAGAAAGAAAGAAAGAAAGAAAGAAAGAAGAAAGAAAGAATCCCCCCCCACACACACCCACATGTGTTTTTAGAAACATGGTGATTTTATTTTTTTCTTCAGAATTAAATCAGTAGAAAAAAACATTTGCCACTCAATATGAGTTAACTGAAGCTGGCCAGGATTCAGCTCCCTCATTAAGGGACCATGTCCATGTAGGACCTCACAGGGACCACGGTAGCCTTCAACATCTCTGAGATACTTGGAGGTTGCTTATATTTGCTTTGGGGAAACTATTCCTTTGACATTCCACTTAAGCACATTCAGGAAAACTTCACTGAGTGCCAGGCATTGTGGTGGGCTTGGGATGAGCTCAAGCTGTGAGAGGCTTCCCTGAATTTGACCTGAATGGGCTACGTGAGGTTAGAGAATTTGAAATATCTTGAGATATCCAAGTTTGGTTAATAACAAATATATTTGCTTTTGAGGAAGAATTTCTTAAGAAATGAGATCTCAGACACAGATTTCTTCTGAGCTCTCCCCATTCTGTACTTTATGGTGGTGACTCAAACCCCTGCTATGGGAGAGGGGTAGGAATATTTCCTCATCAGGTCTCCCCTTATCAGTGAGTCACATTTCATAGCTTAGGGCAGACAAACAGGTGTACCATTAAATTATTTATAGGATAGTCAATAACCTTTAGCTTTGGAGTAGTATGAAATATTTCCAGAAGGCATGTTAAGTACCTTTGAATGTCTTCGTAACTGATACAATATAACTATTGGTTTTAGAATCAGGAATGTAGTCTCATTTTCCTCATCTGTATCATCCATTATTAATATCCTGTATTATAAATCTGTTTTGATGGAGACTACATAACTATGTTTATAACAATCTCAATGACCATGTATTAGGGCTTTAATAAATTGTAGATAATATATTAGGATCTGTTACAGATTCTAAAACAGGGTTTTAATGCAAATATTTTTTTAAAGTAGTAGGGTTATTATTTGCTTGGTTGGTTTTGGTTTGGGCTAGGTTAGTGGTCCACACCTACAATTTCAGCTACTTGACAGGCTGAGGCAGGAGGATCAGTTAAGTCCAGCAGCTGGAAGCCAGCCCCGTCAACAGAATGAGAGTCCTGTCTAAAAAAAATAAATAAAGGTGTTAGGGGTATAATTGGGTGACAGAGCCTATGCTGTGAAGATCTGTCACCAAAAATTTAAAAAATAACACCATAAACACCAATTTTAAGATTTTTTACAACAGAATAAATAGTTTAAGTGGAGGAAGAAATGAGAACCAAGAGAAAAGTTTTCTATTGTATACAAACCAGCAATTAAATAAGAAACTTACAATTTCTTAAGTTGATTGTTATTTTTAAAAATTCCCCTTAAAGTAAAGGTGGTGACCTTTCACAAACCCTGGCTTAGAAAGTTTGGAGTTCAGGTACATAGGAAGATTTAAAAAATGCAAACTTAGCAAAGACCATTTAATAACAGCTAGTTTTGCTTATTGCTCTCATATTTCATATTGTGACCCAAGTAGAGGCTAAAAAGGTATGAATTTTTTTTTGGTTAGATACTGTTATTTTTTTTTAATTTTACAGAGTTAAATACAGTAAATTACATAAGTGTGCCATTCATTGATTGAACAAGTGGAAACATTTTTTGTAACCGAAATTCTTATCAGAATACAGAATATTACTATTATTTTGGACAGTTTCCTATGCCCATTCTTTTGTCCAGTACCCTCAGACGAGACCTTCAGGTTGGTGTGCCCAGAGACCCCGATAACCTTAGAAACAACTATTCTCCTCATTTCTTCCACCACAGATGACTTTTGTCTTTTTCAGTACTTTGTGTGCATGCTGTCACTTGGAGTTTTTTGTTTCTTCTGGCGCCCAGTACCACGCTTGAGAGATCAAGCCACGTCGCCATGGGCATCCACTTCTGTTTCTGCTGCTATAGGAACCCTGCTCAGGGAATGTGTCGATCAGAGGATCAGAGCCACCACAGACATTTCTGTGGAAGTCTCTAGACACGTCAGCAGAACACTGATGGACTTAGGAATAGACTTGCTGGGTCCTAGGACAGTTGTGTGTTTAGGGTGTTTTGTTCTGAGGCAGAATCTTAAGTAGCTCAGGTTGGCCTCAAACTATTCTCCTGTATCATAGTATCACATGGTGGCTTTAATTGACATTTCTGTAATGGCTGATGGTGCAATTGAACTGATGATGTAATCAACTGTGGAGATTCTGAAAATTTGGGCAACCATGATGAAAGGTTTCCCCTACCTCCTCCCTTCCATTGACTTAGCAAAGAGAAGAGGCTATGGAATCAGACTCCATATATATAAAGAAAATGTGTATTTATATATTGATTTTTTAATATTCTTTCAGTTATACAAGTAATATGCGCTCCTTGTCAAAATTTTGATAATACAAAAAAAATAGGAGAAAGGACTAGCCAGCCATAACCTAACACCCAGAAATAAACCACCATAACGTCTTTGTCAGTCTTGATTTTAAAATCAATATTTTTTTTTAAAGTCACCCCTTCCAGTGCTATACGTTTTTCAAAGTGCAGTTGTGAACTATTTCACAAAGGCCTCTTTTTGCTTGGTCCACTTCTGCTAATAGTGGACCTGAGATCCTCCCGTTTACACTCCTTCAAGGCCTGGCCTATGGATTAAGTGAGCTGATCAGGGATATCGAGGAATGTCTGCCTTGCCCCGGAGGGGAATCTCACTTCTCCTCCCACTTTCTGAAGAATCCAGGGCGTGAGTAGGAGACTCCAGCCTCTTGGTGGGAGGATCAAGTAGAAGGCTTATACAAAAACCCACTTCCACTGTGGCTGGACAGCAGACCTCTCCTCTTGCCTTTGGAAGCAGGTCGAAGGGGTAAGTGTGGTCAGTGGTCACTGGGGATTCTGTGCGTGTGTTTTTGTGCTTGTGCGTGATCTGCCCGGGCTCTTCTGTGTCCTGATCCACAGAGGGAAACATCCTTGAGGATTCTTTCTTGGCTACATGTGTGCTCAGGGGAAAATGATGTCTGTGTTTAAATTATGGAAACCCAATGGAGCCTAGGCGAATGAACAGGAAGCAAATTCTTGATGTGACGTGTCATACTAAACCGCTTCTAAGGTTGATGGACAGGTCTCATTGGTTTGGGGACAGAAGTACATTACCAGGCTGTGATGGCTGGTTGCGTACTCTCCCTGGGCAGCTCAGCACCATCAGCTTAGAATACTGAGTTTTGTACATACTATGTATATTATTTCTGTTTTTCTTATACAGATAATTGTTGATGGCAAAAGATAATGTCAGACTATAGAAGAAAATCAGCCAGGCATGGAAGGGCACACCTATAATCGGACCACGGAAGAGGCTGAGGCAGGAGGATGATGGGTTCACATCTGGCTGGGGTTCTTAGTTTAAGGCCATCTGATGCTCCTTGGGGTGACTGAATGCAGTCCCCACCCATTGGCCATCAGTCACTCCTACCTCTCTGCATCTGTGATGATGCTTGTGACGTTTTTCACTTGTCAATATGTCAGCACAGTTTCTCTAGGTAGCAAAGTCTTATCACAGGGCCGTGTTGTGGTTTGCTTAGCTAATGTTACACACTTAGAGTCAGCCCGCTTTTCCATACCATAAATGAAGCATACAGAGAGCAGACCTTACATTTTTCCTTCAGTTAGCTTTAGAATGAAAACTTTTGGGGTCAATGGACATTTTAAAAATTCTTTAATGAAAATCTTTTTATCAGTTTATGCTGACCTTCTAATATATTAAGGCCAAGTTTCTCACAGTCTCCTAAACACTGGGACTTTTTTCTATTTTTCCCAATTACCAAATTATGAGGGAGGAAGTCTGTTGTGTAGAGATGGGGAATAGCTTATAGTTAGGGCTTAATTTCCATGCTCTGGGTGACTGGAGAGGTGGTCTTTTATGGATTGGGTGGTCTGGTAAAGGATTGCTTATTCCGGTTCCCTGCTCATTCTATATTGTAAATTGATGGTTTCTAATTTTGAAGTTTTAAGGTTTTATTTAAAGTTTTCAGTACCTTAGCCTCAGTACCTCAGTACTGGCCTCGGTTCCTCTGGTCTTAGATTGTGTGGAATTTCTGTTGATAGATGGAAGGATAAAGGGGTCTGGTATGATTTTTTTCAGAACAAGCTGAACCTTTTATTTCTACCACTTGCTCATCATTCATCCATCTTGTCCCCACCAGTGAAAGATGTCACCTTGGCTGCAGCTACAGCTCAGTCCACAGCATTTCCTTACTGCTCAAGGGCCCATGTTTGATTCCAGCATTGAAAAAGCCATCCTAGGCTGGGGAGCCTGACTCTCAGATGCGCCTTAGTTGTTTAAGTGGAAGAAGGGATGTGATGAAGGGCAATGGACCCGAAAGACAGGAAACTTCAGCTTTCTCAGCACCGTTTGTCAATCATCCTCCTGATAAAAAACACCAACAACAGCAAAAATCACAAGTGCTTTTATGTATCAAGTGTGGATGTGGGGTTAGTTAGGAGCGTGTTCTGGGGTTCTCTGGTATGCTGTATAAAAAGAGAACAGAGGAAAAAGAGTTATAAGATTTCTGAACCTTTACATGAATCACAAGGAAACTGAGGCCAGCATTGTTTAAAGAGGCAAAACTTTAATGTTTTATAATTCCCTTCACAATGGTTGTCTTTAAAAGACTTCTTTGAGTCAATTTTCTTCTAAGACAGCATCTCCGTCATTCAGATTTTAAACTGATTTTCATAAGGTTTTACTGGGTCACTTCTCCACGGTTGTACCTCTATCTCTCTGATCCCTATTTGCATATTATTTTCTTTTTTGACTTGATCAGAACCTGCGTGTATCTTTGAGTGTCTCTGTTGTTTCTTTCCTTATTTTCTTCAATTTCCAAGTAGTTGGAATTATTTGGTACACAAACAGCCTTTCTGTTTTGCTTTTTCTGTTATTGACATGGGAGGGAGAATTTCCTTTTGGATGTTTTAGACTACTTGTCAGGATTTTATTTCCCAGTTTTTATGAACACTTGAGAAGATTGTCCATGTGTTGATTTATTTTTTTTTTTGATTGTTTGCCTGTTTGTTGTGAAGCAGGGTCTCACTTTAGCCCAGGCTGACCTGGAATTCACTCTGTAGCCCAGGCTAGCCTTGAACGCACAGTAATCCTTCTACCTTAGCATACTGAGTGCTGACCTACTGTAACACCCCAGCTGCACTTCACTGAGGGAACTGGTTCCCAGTCTGCCAGCTTGTATCCATTTGCACTTTGTGACATTTTGGTGGCACCAGCCCTCAGTGTCAATGTCAATGGAAACCAAACCACACTTTGGTCATCCCAGTTGGCTTGGGGATGGGGCAAAGGGGAGAATTTGATGTCTAGATGGATTTTGCCATTGAATTAGAAATCTGTGGTTACTCAGTGGCCTGCTGTAATATCACACTTTTCTGACATTTTTCTGCCACCAGACAGATGTTTCTAGATGTAGATATTATACTGTTACTTCCCAGCCCCCAAACCCCCAGGGGCTCTCTTTCCTTCAAGGACAAAGTTCCTGCACATCTGCCTGTTCCTCTCAGGGGTTCCCCAGAGGCTGCTGAGCCCCGTCAATCTTCCCATACCCACCGCAAGAGCTAACTTCCAGCTTTTCACCTGCCTTGTTCTGTATGTCTTTTTTTTCTTTTCCAGAATTTTTATTAACACCCATTAATGCCAGGCATTGTGCTGAACTCTAGGGGGAAAAAAGTCTTTCTGATACAATCTACCTTCAAGGGTCTTCTAAGACTAGTTGAGGAGACAGACAAGTGTACCAGTATTTTTTAAATATATTTTTATTTACTTATTCGAGTGAGAGAGACAGAGAAACACACACACAGAAAGAGAGTATGGGTGAGCCAGTGCCTTTTGACACTGCAAATGACATCCCGACTTATGTACCACTTTGTGCATCACCTGATTTCCATGGTTACTGGAGTATTGAACCGAGGCCATCAGGCTTTGCAAGAAAGTACCTTTAACTGCTAAGCCATCTCTCCAGCCCAAGGTTACCAACTTTTGCAGTGCCATTTTGGTGACTACTAGCACACAGGCTATTAGGAACCATATAGGGAATGTTCTGGAAAGTTGTACTCCATTTTATTACTATTCCCTTATAATTACTATAGCATAAAATCTAGTCTTTTGTTGTTGTTGTTTTGTTTTCGAGGTAGGGTCTCACTCTAGCCCAGGCTGACCTGGAATTCACTATGTAGTCTCAGGGTGGCCTTCAACTCATGGTGATCCTCCTACCTCTGCCTCCGGAGTGCTGGGATTAAAGGCATGAGCCACCACGCCCAGCTTAAAATCCAGTCCTTTAAAGGATAGGATTCAATGGGTTTTTCTTTTTTAGCCTATTTACAAGGTCATAGCAGGGATTTTGGAGATCTTCAAGGATATGAGGAGAGAGAGAAAACACAGAGGTGGTTTTTTGAGGTGGTTAAATGGTATGGGCATTTTTAAAAGACATTTTCCCTTCCTCTCCCCCTCCCTACCTACTTTCCTTTCTCATTTCCTTTCTTCTTGTTTTCCTTCTTTCCTTAAATCACTTATTTTATTTTTACCTTTTTTTTTAAAAGTAGGGTCCCATTCTAATCAAAGCTGACCTGGAACCCACTCTGTAGTTCCAAGCTGCCCTTGAACTCATGACAATCTCCTATCTCAGCCCCCCCCCAGTGCCAGGATTAAAAGTGTGTGTATGCCACCACACCAGGCTCATACTTACAAGTTTAAGCAGGTGTCACCAGTTACTAATTCCAGAATGTTTGCATCATCGCCAAAACAAACAAACCAAACACCACCTTGCACCCACTTGCCCCCAGGTTAAAGCAAATATTAATCTTTTTTCTATTTGCTCATTGTACACATTTCAAATGGTGTCACTTTTGTGGCCTTTTGTGTCATCCGTGCTGTATGTAGCATGTTCCGTTTT
This sequence comes from Zapus hudsonius, assembly GCA_004024765.1. Classification (NCBI taxonomy): domain Eukaryota; kingdom Metazoa; phylum Chordata; class Mammalia; order Rodentia; family Dipodidae; genus Zapus; species Zapus hudsonius. The sequence continues at coordinate 19,568 of PVHP010001759.1, read as the reverse complement.
GTGGACATACCACATTGTAGTTATGTATCCATTGGAGCATCTGTGGGTGGGACATCCAGGGGACAGAGCCTTCATGCAAGGACTTGGTGTCCTTGTTTTCCAAAGCAGATCCAGTAGCATGGCCTCGCCTCTGCCACCATGTGAGCGAGGACACAGTGGCCAGATGGTTATCTGTGTACGATCATGTCATTAGACATCCATCTTTATGTGCCGGTCTCTTCTGATTGCCTTGGTGCAAAATCGTGTGAGTAAAAATAGTGTCCCCTCCCTTCCAATCCAGTTCCATTTATTCCTTTGTCTTTCCTCATTACCGTGGCAAGAATCTGGAGAATCATTTTGAGTAAAAGTGGTGAGAGTGAATTCCTTGTCCCGTTCCTGATCACAGTGAAGAAGATTTCAGCCCTTCATTATCGTTAGCTGGGGGTTTTCATAATAACCTCACAAAGTCGCAGCATTGATTATTTTTTTAATTACATAAAAAAGTGTTGACTTTTTCTTAAAGACAGGATCTCACTACATAGCCAAGACTGACCTTGCTATGTAGTCCAGGCTGGCCTCAAACTCATGACCCTCCTGCCTCAGCCTCCTTAGTGCTGGCATTGCAAAGTATGTTGCCACCATGTCTGGCAGGTGTTTTTTTTTTTTTTTAATATGGTTTCCTTCCACCTGCTTCACTACTACAATTATTATTTATTTGTGTGTGTGTGTGTGTGTGTGTGTGTGTGTGTGTGTGTGTGTGTGTGTGTCATGGTGCACATGGAAAGGTCAGAGGAGAACTTTAAGGTATCCATGCTGCACCTTCTTTGAGTCAGGGTCTCTTGACGCTGCAGACAAGCTGCCAGGCTGCAAATGAATAGCACACTAGCTAGCCTAGGAACTTCGGATCCTCCTGACTCCACCTCAAATTGTCGCAAGCTTGCTGGGATCACAGACATATGCACATTTCCATCCAGCTTTCCATGGGTGCTGGGGAATGATCCAGGTGGGCAGGCTTTGCGAGCTAATGCCTTTAACCACTAAGCCTAGTACCTGATGTTACTTTTTTTTTGGGGGGGGGGTTTCGAGGTAGGGTCTCACTCTAGCCCGAGGCTGAACTGGAATTCACTATGCAGTCTCAGGGTGGCCTTGAACTCATGGTGATCCTCCTACCTCTGCTTCCCGAGTGCTGGGATTAAAGGCGTGCACCACCACGCCCGGCTCTGATGTTACTTTTTAAAAAGATATTTTTCCTTTTTTTTTTTTTTTTTTGAGATAGGGTCTCTCTCTCTAGCCCAGGATAACCTAGAATTCACTCTGTAGTCTCAAGGTGGCCTCAAATTCATGGCGATCCTCCTACCTCTGGCTCCTGAGTGCTGGGATTAAAGGTGTGCATCACGATGCTCAGTTTATGCCCGTATATTAATGCTACCATCACTTTTGGTTAGAGAAACTCCTTTTCAGATGGTGGTGACCACTGGGTTGACTCAAAACTCACCAACCAAAGTGCTAAGAAGAGGCGACAGTGGAGTGTTCAGCACTGAGACATCTTTTATCACAAGGCTCAGGGACCATTGCAGAAGAGGTGTCAGAAAGGATGTAAGAGCCGAAAGAAGGGAAAGAGGGCTGGAGAGATGGCTCAGCGGTTAAGGCACTTGCCTCCAGTGCCTAAGGCCCAGGGTTCAATTCCCCAGTACCCATATATGCCAGAGCCACAAGGTGGTGACCCTGGTGTGCTTTCTCTCTCTCTCTCTCTCTCTCTCTCTCTCTCTCTCTCTCTCTGCTTGAAAATGAATAAATAAAATATTTTTTTAAAAAGAAGGGAAAGAGTGCTTACAGCATTGTCTTCCAGACACAAAATGGCCTTGATATTCATGACCTCATAGTGGCCCTGACACTACCCACACAAGGAGGGAAAATGACGACATCAAAATCGAAGAGCCACTAGTTGGAAAGAAGGGATTCAGTGGAGGGGGAGATCTGGGAGGGGATCATGGTATATTATCTATATTTATGGCAGTTGTCAATAAAAAGTTTTTTTTAAGTTGCCAGCAAGGTGGAAGCTTTCAGCTCAGTTAACAGCTTGATTTCTCAGCACCCAGCAACCAAAGCCTGTGGTGTCTTCAGCAATAGGGTCTTACCATCTAGTTCTGGTGGGCAGCCAAGAGCCTATGTTGTTTTGGCAGCCTCGGGGGTCTCCTTGACCTACAACTCACTGAGAGGTATCCCACCCCAAACAGATTTTCTTCACCAATAGGAGCAATACATTTCCCAGAAGTTGTTAAGGACTTGTTGTGGGGGAGGGGAAGGGGGTATCTTTAACAGCAGCCAGGAAGTTAACAGTTCTGCCTCAGGTTCACTTCTGGCTTGTGCAGAGCCCGAGGAGAGCGCTAGGACCTCCCCAGGGCTTTCTGAGTGCCTGTACAACCCATAGTGGGCATGGTCTTCCATTCTTTCCAGAATTCTGTAGAAGCTTTTCAAAGCTCCTATGGGCATCTCTCTCCATAGCGTTTCCTTTTCACTTTCTGGTTAATGGATTATGTGTCTAGGGTCCATTTGCTCAGGCAGCCATGAACTGAAACAATTGCTTATAATTATTTAGGAAAATGTCCTCAACAGTTTGGCAGAAAGGCTGTTTGCACCTGGCTTCAGTGAGACAGGTGAAAGGCCGATGAGCAGAGTTCTGGGTGATGCTCAGAAGGTGTCCCCCACCTGCTCTGCTGCCCTGCACCTGCCAGGGTGCTGGGTTGTCACCAGGAACCTTGCCTGAGGCCTCTGCAGAGCTGAAGAATGAAATACAGACACATTTAAACACCACCAAGCTCATCCTTGTAACCCAGAGTCAGTCCCTCACCTCAGATAGAGGAATCATTTTCTGATTGAAAAAATAGATTCTGTCAATTTCGCCAGTGTTCTCATTGATTAATTTCGATGGATCGTATATTCATTGTAAACAGCGCTGGGTTCCATAAGGACATCAAGCCACAAGAATACCGTGGACTTGGAGCCTCCCCTCAGCCCCAGTCCTCTCCCTTCTTTCTCACAACCCCCATCAGTCCTTCTTGTTCCCCTGGACAGTTTCACATCTATTTTCATGTCATGTGATCGTACATGATGCTATGTATCTAAATAAAAACATCTAGGAACTCCAAGTGAGAGAAAGCATGCGCTGTTCGTCTTCCTGGGTCGAGGGATTTGCAGAGGTCAAGGTCACTGCTGTTCTTCGCGACATCACTGGCCTCTGGGTTTAGAGTCTGTTTCGTCTTCCAGGGAGCATCCTTCCCTCCCTCAACTACCTCATGAATCTTTCCACCTTTCATGACTCCATCTAAATACTTTCTCGGTGACGTTTTACTTAATATTCCAGCCAATATTTGTTTTTCTCATCCTGATTCTCACCCTGTCTTACAAAACCGTGTCTCTGTCCTATTCACCATTTAAGGGGACCCTTTCTGTTTGTGCCTTCGCACCTCTTCTGTGTGGTGTTAATTTTTATATAAAGTGTTATCTGGGTCCTATAGCTTAAATTAAGTGTCCAAGGCTAGCCTGAGACGTGACTGAAGGTTTCAAAGGGGGAAAATGTAAAATCTATTTATCAAGAGAATCAAAAGCAAGTCACTGGAGACATCCTAATGTAGACAGCTATATTATTTATGTATGCTTCTGTCTACCTGACCTACAGTCTTTCTGGGAGCACCGGGCTCTTACCCAGCTCGAGTTATAAACTATATAAAGAATTACTGTGTCCACAGCTTGGGGAGGAAAAGCTATGTAATTCCTTAGCAATTTCATCCATGCCTGGCTGTTACTTGAACTTGGTCATCTCCATTAACCTGAAATAGTTATGACATGTATTTCAGTCGTGGAAGTTTCTAGAAGGGGTTAATCGAAAGGAGTTCTGTGAACTGCACATGTGGTTGTCCTGTGTGCTGCTCTCCTGCTTTCCTTCTGGATGACGAATGGGCTGCCCATGTCATTTAGTAACGCCTTTTATCTCAGATCATTTTGGTCTCATTAGTGACTGAGGCAGAGACCGAGCTGGGAGACCAAGGATTTATGGAATCCTGCTCTTAATTGGACATTCAAGAGAAAACTGGAATCTGAGCAGTCCTTGGTGCCAAGAGCCCTGGCGCCTTTGGGCCCTCGAGGGCTCTTCTGTGTTAGAATAAATACAGCAAAAGATCAGATCGGTGTTCGCAATAAAGCCACAGGAGCTGAGGACACAGACGTCCTACTTCTGATTGACGCTGTGCTGCTTGCTTATGAGTAATGGGGTTGTCACAGTGATAGGGAAAACTGAGAAGTGTCTGTGAGAGACAATGCATTTTGGAAGAAGGAATCTTAACCTGTATATCATTGGTTAATAGGACTCTATTACTAGCCTCTCGTTGACTAGGGCTTGAAACATCATGCTGGCCTTCCTGAAGCCGGAGCACAATATGGAGTCAGTAAAGTATCAATAGCTCTGCAAGTCAGGCCTGTCTACAGTTCTTCCATTCTTTGACACTCCCCTCGCCCCCAAAAAGCTTAGGTACTGAGACAGAGGCTTGGTAACAAGAAAAATTTTAGATTTTTAAAAAGGATATTTTATTTATTTATTTATTTATTTATTTATTTGAGAAAAAAAGAGAGAGAGAGAGAATGGGCATACCAGGGCCTCCAGCCACTGCAAACAAACTCCACATGCATGTGCCAACTTGTGCATCTAGCTTTACATGAGTACTGGGGAACTGAACTCCGGTCCTTCTGCTTTATAGGCAAGTGCCTTAACCACTGAGCCATCTCTCTATCCCAAGACAAATGTAACACAGTACTTCAACTGTACCAGTGAATAGCCACTGGCCCCCACTGGTTATTTTCATGTGAAATTTATAATAAAGATTGAAGGATGTTTGGGCATCCAGCACCCTCCACCTCCCTTCTGTTCTCTTCTCTTGTCCATCTGACGGGCCAAGCTTGATCAGGCTCAGTGAAGGAGTTCTGGCCCAATGCTCCGTTTTATCTTCTTTGCATTGAGCGTGGGTGATCAACTCCCATAAACCGGTGCTAAAAAGCGTATTTTCCTCGGCACTTGATTTCCTCATTCACGCTTCAACAGCAAACATTGTGGTTTTTGAGTGATGAAACCAAAAAGTGAGATTTTTTTTTTCTGGGATGTTTCTGACGTTCACTTTGGAAGATTTTATCTTTCTTGGAAAGAATGTAGCATTATTTCCAAAGAAGTCTTTGTTCACTATTTTAGTTTCTTGAAGTCCTGGGGAAACCCTGAAAGCAAGCTTGGCTTCCGTAGAGTCTTTGCTTGGCTACTGGACTAGTTCATTTCTTGTCAATGTAACAAAATATCTGAAACTAGATAATGAATACATACAAAAGGTAGATACGTTTGTGGTCTGGAGGCCCAAGAACATAGTGTTGGCCCCATCTTGGCCTTATTCTCTAGGGAGGGCTCCATGGCATCAGATTACAGAGAGAGGGAGAAATCCTGTGGGACCCAAAACTCCAGGATGAGGAGGATCCAGGCTCATTCTTTCACAACTTTCTCTTGAGAACCCAGGATGCCATGAGAATCATACCAACCCCATCAAAGGACAGGGTTCCCAGTGACCAAACTGGCTCCTCCTCCTCATGGTCCCATACCTCTCATCATCACTACACATGAACCCCGAAGGACACATTTCTCTTTCCCATACCATCATGGATGCTTAAATCAGGAGGTCTGGGCATCACCGCTATCAGGAGACTTACTTACAGAGTGCTTGTAAAGCTTTTGGAAGAATCAGTAATAAAGGGAGAGGAGGGAAGTGGGGTGCTGGTGGTATGATGTTTGCCTGGCATGTGCAAGGCCCTGGGTTTGACCCTCAGCATCACCCACACACAAAAGTGAAGACACAAGTCCTTTGAGGACCCAGGCTAAAAGGCAGGGTTGTAGCCCAGGGTGGAGCCACAGAGATGGCTCTGTTTCATGAGTTCTTCCACAGAAGAGTGACGTCTTGTGGGATAGACATGAAAACACCACCGGCCTGGTAAACAACCAGACGATCTTCTTCCAGTTTTGGAGGCTCGAAATCCATGGTCAAGGTGCTGTGAGAGCTGGTTTCAGTGTGGGCATACCTGTCTGAGTCTCTTTTGCTTGAGCGACACTGGTATGACTGGGCTGGACTCTTCCCTAATGACTTATTGTAGCCTCATCACCTCTTAACATCTCTGTCACCAAATAGAATCTTCAGGAGTCCTGCTTGTTGAGACTTCCCTTCAAAGAGGAGAGGAGGAGGAACACACAGGAAGGGCACTGCTGTCATTTTCTCAGAAGCTTACGACCCTTGGATGTAATCACCAGAGCAGACACGTCAGACGAAGCAACCTGGACGCAGGTTGTGGGAGAACCTTTATGTTGATTTAGCTTTCTCTCAAGGTGACGGCAGAGGGTGCCCTGTATAGCAGTGGGTGCACCACAGAAGGACAAGAGGGAAACCATACTGGGTCCTCAGATATGTAATCAGCCAGAGCTCACACTGGAGGTCCTGGGAAGTGAGGGACAACCCAGCCACCAGATGCACCCACTCATTGAGGCTCAAAGCAATGGTGTGATTCAGTTCAGAAAAATGAGCTGTCATAACCCAAGTTTCTCTTTTTCTCCTGCCCCCTCCCTGTGGGGAAGGGCCTAGAACTTATTATGCAACCCCAGGTAACCTTCAACTTCAAAGCCTAAGACCCTCCTTCCTCAGCCTTCTAAGTGCTAGAAACACTAGTGTACATCACCACACCAGCCTCCAAGGTCTCTCTGAGACCACCCTGTGCCCAGTGCTGGGCTAGGTGAACCCAGACAGGACAGTCCCTGACCTCTGCCTCCACTTTGGGAGAGGAAAGCCTTTGGTGTAAGGCTATAACATTTCAAACTATGAGGTGTGCTTTGAGAACAAAGGACAGGGTGAAGAGACTGACTGAAAGAAGGAATTCTGACTCATCCCAAAGGAATTCTGAGGTGCTGCTGGGCTGGCTTGAGGGGGAGGAATCAAAGGCATATTGTGCCAGCAGAGGGCATTGTGTGTGCTAAAGCCCTAACGGAAAGAAATGGCTTTCAAAAGTAAGTGGCACCAGGCATGGTGGCGCACGCCTTTAATCCCAGCACTCGGAAGGCAGAGGTAGGAGCATTGCTGTGAGTTCAAGGCCACCTGAGACTACCTAGTGAATTTAGTGAATTTCAGGTCAGCCTGGGCTAGTGAGAGACCCCACCTCAAAAAAAAAAAAAAGTAAGTGGTAAGAAAGCCTTCTGACTATACAAATGATGCATGCATATAGAAGTTGCTAGCTCCGCACAGAAATGTATTTTTGATATTATCCAAATTGGATTTTCTACCATGAGAACATAGACTGTTGTATGGTGAATAGTGTAAGTGGTTTTTCTGTTTTGATTTCTTTTAATCCTCCTTGTCTCCTGCCTCTCTGGTCCCTACTAACTACCCATTTATGCATCATTTCTCAACCAATAGAAATTATTGGGTGTGCATATTTTTATACTTTTTGCATATTATATATAATATGTGCAATATTTATAACATAAATAATTTTGATATAAATATTTCTTATAGGTAACTATAAATATATAAAAATGATTTCGGGGTCTGGGAATATATAGTGAAGCAATTGCCTAGCATGTGTGAGTCCCAGTGTTTTACCTCCAGTACTAAAAAAATTACTATATAAATACGTTGTCTTATAAGAAATATACATGTAAATTACATCTTACATAGCATTACTGTATAGTACATATTTAGAGATAAATACACAGATACTGAGATTTTGACATGTTGTTGTTTTTTAAAAATCCAGATTACATTATAAGCCTTTCTTGTCATCGTTACCTACTTATTACAGGCATCCATTCATGTTAACGACCAACTATCTAACTCAATGACCTGTACTCCCAAACTGACCCCCAAATATTAATTTGATAGTTTGGGCTAAATACTAATCAGTATGTTTTCAAACACTTCCCAGATGATTCTGTACATATAAATACTATACTTTCAATAGTTACACAATATGAATAGTCACATTTTATTAAATGATTCCACCTTTGTCAGGCAACCCCTAGGTCTCCATGATGAAGAATGTTATCAATACTGTTCTGTATGGCCGGGTGTGGTGGTGCACTGCTTTAATCCGGGCACTTGGGAGGCAGAGGTAAGAGGATCACCGTGAGTTCGAGGCTACCCTGAGACTACATAATGAATTCCAGGTCAGCCTGGGCTAGAGTGAGACCCTACCTCGAAAAAAAACAACAAAAACAAAAAACAAAAAAAAAAACTGTTCTTTATGAACTTCTTTGTAATATAGTTTGTAGCTGATTGGTAAAATGGAAACAGTGATCACACTTATCTCACAGCGTTGCAATACTAAGTGGATTAATATGTGTGAGATATTTTAAATACTCCCTGGCATATCAAATGTGCTCCATATATATGTGAGCTTAATACATATGCTACTTATATCTGATCTTAGTTTCTTTGAGTTGGAGTCCTAAGGGGTGTATAGGTCAGTCATTTCTGCATCATGACACTTCATGCCTACATCCCTTGGTACCCACCTGGTGTGCATTAGGTCTGATTTTCCAAGCCTCCCTGCAGCAGGACTTCTGGGGCCAGCTGGGCTGAAGCCAGCAGCAGTCTGATTTTACTTTAGGAAGGAAGTGTGGAGTCAGAGGGATCACTGCATCTTCAGGGGCCAACATAGGTTTTCTTTGCCAAATCAAAGTACAGTGAGTTTGGTTATATGGTCTGGAGATTATTTTTACATTTCAAATGGACTTTGAAATACTTCAGTTGAATGCTTCCCCTTGAAGTTGTGTAACAGCTTCTGCTGAGAAATAATTTATGAATGTTCTGTGACTGACCTACATATATTATTGCTTCTTTATTTATGGCTTGTCTTCCTTAGCATGACATACCTTAATAAAGAAAGCCGACATAGATATCTATGCTTCCAATTTCCTACCCTCTAATATTTCTGAATTGATTGGGTTTGTTTTCTAAGTGTGAGGATTGATACTGGTGAAGCCAGAAGCAGATGAAAAAGAAGGAAGGCAAGAATATGGGGTGACTTTTCAGAGCATTGGTAGTGATTATATCTTGTTCTGGTTAAAAGTAGCATGTGTTCATTGTAGAAAATGTAAAAAAATAAGCCATACATGGTGGCTTATTCCTATAATCCCAGCGCTTGGGAGATGGAGGCAGGAGGATCAGAAATTCAACACTGTTATTACCTACATAGTGAGGTCAGCCTGGGCGAGAGAGAGAAAGAGAGAGAGAGAGAGAGAGAGAGAGAGAGAGAGAGAGAGAGAGAGAGAGAGAGAGAATAAAAGAAGGAGGAGAAGGAAGGAGGGAGAAAAAGAATTAAGGAAGGGGCTGGGGAGATGGCTCAGAGGTTAAAGGCACTTGCTTGCAAAGCCTGCCTGTGTTTGATGCCCCCACACCCATGTCATGTCAGATGTCCAAAGCGGCACATGGGTCTGGAAGTCATTTGCAGTGGCAAGAGGCCCTGAAGTTCATGTCTCTGTCTGTCTCTCTGTTTCTCTCAAATAAATATGTAAATTATATTTTACAAAAAAAAATTAAAGCTGATGTGGCACAGACCTTTAACCCCAGCACTTGGGAGGCAGAGGCAGGAGGATCACCATGAGTTGGAGGCCAGCCTGGGACTACAGAGTGAGTTCTAGGTCAGCCTGGGCTAGAGTGAGACCCTCCTCAAAAAAAAAAATTAAGGAATAAAGAAAATAAAGGAGATAGGGAGAAAGGTAAGTAGGGAGGGATGGATGGATAGAGGAAAGGAAAACGTGTGGAAAAAAAACTTTTAAAAATGCCTATACCATTTAACCACATCTAAAAAGAAGTGTTTATATCTCTGTTTTCTCTCCCCTCATATGCTTGAAGATTTCTAAGCTTCCTGCTTATCCTGGGGTAGTAGAGCAGCTACGACCCCGAATATTCCTCCTGATTCTTCACTCAAAACATTAAACTTACTTATCTTAATGCGCTTGGTAGCTGGTCTAAAACTTTAGGATCATCACTAGCATTTTAATAATCCATAGTGTTTCAGATTTTATAGTGGACTGTTTCATTCACACAATATATTACCCAATCCAATAACGCAGTGAACATTGTCTGGGGAAACTGGTCATCGGACTCTACTTTCATTAACTACATTTTAAAAATTGTGTTGTGGGGAGGCTGGGGCGATGGGTTAGTGGTAAAGGTACTTACCTGCAAAGCCTATCAACTCTGGTTCGATTCCCTAATGCCCATGTAAAGCGAGATGCACAAGGTGATGCAGGGGTCTGGAGTTTGCAGTGGCTGGAGGCCCTGGAGAACCCATTCTCTTCTTTACTTGACTCTCTCTGTCATTCTAAAATAAATAAATAAGCTGGGCATGGTGGCGCATGCCTTTAATCCCAGCACTCAGGAGGCAGAGGTAAGAGGATTGCCGTGAGTTGGAGGCCAGCCTGAGACTACATAGTGAATTCCAGGTCAGCCTGGACTAGAGCGAGACCCTACCTCGAAAACCCCCCAAAAATAAATTAAATAAATAAATAAATAAAGTAAAATAAAATAAAATAATTTGGTTTAAAAAACCACTTTAAAAAAATTTGGTGCAAAGTCCCATGAATTTTAACTGGTCTCTAGATTCATACATCAGGATGGGGAAGTGAACCCCCACTAGCCCTGTAGGCACCCTCACCCTGCCCTCACCTGGAAGCACCCATCCACTCTCCATGACTGAAGTCTTGAGAAAGCCACATGAAGCCAACGACCTGTGAGACTGGTTCTCTCAGCCCAGTCTTGAAGCTTCTTCTGAATCATGAGTGTGGCTAGCTTACATTTCAGTGCTGCGTTTGTTCTGCGGTGTGGATGTGTGTGTCACATTCATGTATGGGTTTTGGTGTCAGCCAAGCTCTCATTGCCCTAGGGTACGTGCTTAAGAGTGAGGTGGCTGGGGTCATCTAATTGAGTAAGAGATCAGCGGATCTCTAGATCTCTGGAGGCCATTTAACCTCATTCATTCCTGTCAGAAATACATGGAGTCCGGCTTTTCTGCTCAGCTCTCGCTATCACTACTATTGTGTTAACACTGAACTAAGCATGTAAGTAATGGTGACTTGGTGTTTTGAATCTGCATTTTCCTGGGCCAGGTAGGTGACTCAGCAGTTCAGAGCACTTCCTAGGCAAGCATGAGGGCCTGAGGAGGACCCACATAGACAGCTGGCCAGATGGGAGGATCACCAGGGCTCAAGGAAAAACCCAGCAAGGCCTGGGATCAGTGATTTACATTTTCCCATTGACTAATAATGTTGACTGCCTTTCTATGTATGTATCTCTTTACCATCTTTGCTGAACTTATTTTTTTTATTGTTAAATTGCAGACTTCCTTAACAATATTTATTTATTTGCAAGCAAAGCAGAAAGAGACAGGAGAGAGAGAGAGAAAGAGAGAGAGAGAGAGAGAGAGAGAGAGAGAGAGAGAGAGAGAGAGAGAGAGAGAGAGAGAGGAGACAGAGAAAGAGAATGGGCATGCCAGGGTTTCTAGACACTGCAAACAAATTCCAGATGCATACGTCACTTTGTGCATCTGGCTTTACGTGGGACCTTGGGAATGTAACCTGGGTGGTTAGGTTTTGCAGGCAAGCGCCTTAACCCCTGAGCCATCTCTCCAGCCTGCAGACTTCTTTTTGTATTCTGCAGACATGCAGCTTCTAAGTAGATCCTCCCAGCCTGGGTCTTGGCCCTTCAACATCATGACGGTGTCTTTAGAAGAAAGAGAAGATGTGTTTTTTTGGTCCATTTGTCACTTTTTTTAAAAAAATGGATTATATGGAGTTATTTTCCTTCTTTGTTTTTTTGAGCCAGACTCTCACTTTGTGGCGCAGGTTGGATTCAAACTCTGGATTCACCTTCCTCAGTCTCCTAAACACTGGGATCCCAGGCATGTGTGACCACACTCAGCCATGTGACATTTCATTTCTAAGAGTAATTCTCTGCCTAACTGGAAGTCACCAAGATGTACCCTTCGTTTTCTTCTAAAAACCCTTTTAAGATTCTATTTTTCATTGTGAGCCATGATCCATGTTGAGTTTATTTTTATATAAGGTTTGATCTGTATGAAAAGGTCTACTTCCCAGCACTTGGGAGGTAGAAGTAGGAGGATCGCTATGAGTTCAAGACCAGCCTGGGACTACAGAGTGAGTTCCAGGTCAGCCTGGGCTAGAGTGAGACCCTACCTGGAAAAGAAAAGAAAAGGTTTACCTCTTTGCCTACAGATGATCAATTGCTCCATGCCCTTTAGTTGAGAAGAGTCTTTTCTTCAATGAATTGCATTTGTGCTTTGTCAAGGATCAAATGGCTGTATTTGCATAAATCTTTGACCGGATTTTCTATTTCCTCCTATCTCTGTCTGTATCTTTACTCTGGGTCTCTTTTGAGTAAGCAATCAGAGAAATTGGTCACGCATCATGAGCAAGAGGGCAGGGCCGGGAAAGGGGCTTTCTGCTGTGTGCCCAGGAGCTAGCAAATATTAGTTCCTCCAGCCACCTGTTCCTGTCATCTCCTGACTCAGACGTCTCAGAAACTGAGGTGAATAGTTCAATAACGTTACCGGTTACCTTCATGGTATAACAAATGAGTAAAACTAGATGTTTGCTTCCTGAAATGCCTTTCTCATGTGAACAGTTTTTCTGGAAGTATTAACTGAAAAAAAATAGGCTGGCCTTACGTGATCAGGATAAAGGGGCGGCATTGCACCCTGACTTCAAGAAAAGTTTCATATGAAAATACGTTTTATATATATATATATTTTAAACTTTTTTATGTTATATTTTTTAACCAGGCTGGGAGACAGGAACATGCAAACACCTTTCACTATTTGATATGAAAATAAAGTGTCATCCAAACCATAACAAGAGCTTTATTACATTGACAACTGGTTTCTGTTAAAAATAAGTTTCTGGGTTGCCTTGGGGCCTGAGCGCACTGAAGGGGGAAGCTGAAGAAAGAACATTCGAGGCCATAGGTAGGGTGATGGGTACATGGACAGACAGTTGCAAGAATGGCTGTTCTGTCTTCGCCCTGCCCACACTGGCATGGTTTGTTATTCATGCCTGTTTGTAACTAAGCCATTGCTGCGTAAAGCTGGAAGTGACAGCCTGGTTCTCCCTGTGTCCTCAAGTGGTCCCAGCGGGAGAGCCCTTGGTGTTAAGTAAACTAAGTAAACACTTGCTTTCTTCTGTCAGAAGGGTGCAGGCTCTTTCTGGACACATTGGGGTTACCATTACAGAGAACAGAGTCATTTTATTGAAATAACCAGATGCAGCCCTGACTTTTCTAAAGACTTGGGGTTTGGGCTTCCAGAGATCACATGGATGTTCTAATTATTGGGTGGTTTCTCAGCATTCCTGAGAGTATTAGGCTGTGTGAATAGTGGCTTCCGTCAGGTGCAAACACCTCTTATCCTGTTGCTTTTTGCCTTTTGGAGCCAAAGTCAGCTTTCCCAAGGGGAATTTCCCTTCCCAAAGGAGCCAGTGGGACTTACCTACGCTGCGCCTGGTAGGATGGGCTCAGACTGGAAGGAGAAAAGAGGCTACCTTTCCTCACTTCATGCATATTCGTTTCTTCATTGATTTACTGAGCACCTATTATCTGTAAGACTCTTTTCCAACCAGATCAACCTAGTCTTTCTAGGTGCCTTCTGTAAGCTACATGTCAACCAGAAAAATGGAGTATTACAAAAATAACAATGAAGGCGGTTAGGATTGGCTGGCCTCAACACATTATCTGGTGGCCTTGAAAAATCAGTGAAGGCTCCACAGAGTCTATAAGGACAGCCTTGGAAGTGTTGGCCCAGAAAATGGGACAGAGGAAGGAGAGGATGTCCCAGCAGAGAGTACCCCCTTGGAAGAGGAAGGAGAAGATTTCAGGCTCCTCCAATGAGCTGCAGCTGTTCAGTCCTCCAGGGACATGTAAAGCTTTGAGATGTGGTGCCTCCCAAAAAGAAGACAAAGAGCAAGTCACCCCAACAGCTAGAATGTTCCTGGAGATTAGTGAATATGTGTTGGTGAGGCTACCCTGAGCTCTACTCTTGTCCATTTCTACTCTGCCCTGATTCATTTGATGATCCGCCTTGCCCATGTTAGCTTGTGAGTTTGGGATCCCTTGTCTCTGAACCTAGACAAAAGGTCAAATTCAAGTTGCCTCAGCTGGGAAGGAGATCCACCAGCCTTTGGCTGGAACTGTGATGGACAAACCATTGTGCTACCTGACCGCCAGGTAAGACAGGAACAGGACAGGCTTTACAAGAAGCATCTTGTCTTCATCGAATACAGAGGATCACGCAGAGATTTGACTTTGCGTCATGTCTGATGCCAGTTCTTTTCCATTACACCTCCCTTAATTTAAGTGATCAGTGGTACCTGTATGTAACTTCATTCGTATTTAATTACTGTTTGACTTTTCATAGGAGAGTGGACATGTGGACAGGTAGAAACATATAGTCTCTCTTTCCGCCAGCCCAAACATGGATCATTGCTTTGTGTGGTTGTTTGTTTGTTTGTTTGTTAGTTTTTTGAGACAGGATTTCCCATGCAGCCCAGGTTGGTCTGGAACTCATAGCAATCCTCCTGCTTCAGCTTCTCAAATGCTAGGATTACAGATGGGAGCCACCATGCCTGGCTTGGGATCACTAATTTTATTGTTTTATTTTGTTGTTGAGACAGGCTTTCATGTGGCCCAGGCTGGCCTTGAACTGTGTAGCCTGGGATGATTTATCATTTCTAATCCCCTTGCTTTCATCTCCCAAATCCCGGGATTATAGGCATATGCTGCCACACCCAAGTTGGTGCAGGATGAAACCTTTGCTCATGATACAAAGCACTCTACCAACTACATCACCACCCCCATATTCTGTACTAATTTTGTAGTAAAATGTTACTCATTTTAATTAACATTTACTGAGGGTCATCTGCACGTTAGCTCCTAGGCTGCCCTGGAAGTGGACAGCAGACCTCTGCTCACATTGTTACATTGTTGCCTTAGCCATTCACTGTCTCATTTTCTGGGCTGGTGGGTTTGAGTCACTCTTGGATTCAAGGAACTCTGTCTGACATCCTTTAACAAATTTGCATATTTAAGACGGATTTGGACCATGAAAATATCAGCCACTGAAGAAATCAGTGAAAGCATTGCTGCCGAGCCTGGGCCAGATGATCTCCTACCATCTCTTCCTGATGGTTTGCTTCCATATAAGATCGTAAATACCTTGTTGATCAGACTTTAAAACCCAAGTCCTTGGTCCCGACCATTGAAATTGAGCTGAAGCTGGTTTCCATTTTTGTATTTGCATTGAATATGAGTCATGAAACATGAGGACATTTGTTTCCTGAGGAAGGAGGGGAAGCTGAGGTAACTGGGTCCCTCTCCATGCTAGCCCAGTGCCTGAGGCACAAGATTACTCAATAGATTCTTGCTCTCCTTTACCCAAATAGCCAGAGACCTGCATCTACCAGGAAAGCTTGTCTTGGCCAACCAGTCTAATGGAGCTCAGAGTGTGTGTGTGGAACTGCCCTCGATTGTGGGTACTTTGCTCATAAGGAACTAAGTTGTGTTAACACAACAGGCCTGCTTTCTGGATGTGCACCCAGGTGAAACCAGACTGTAGCTAATACCTGAGCGATGGAGCTTTTCTCTTCTCCCAGGCTCCTCGTTGGCTCAGTCCCTTGCTTTTCTTGCTCACATCTGGCAAGTGTCTTTGGGCCTTATGGCAAGAGAAGATTCTAGATCTAGCATCTTTGATCAGATGCAGTAACTGAGATACGGCAGGCAGCAGTGCGAGAATGATAAAGGTTTGTGCGTGTGATGTCAGAATCCCAGGGGAACCTTGGTTTTTCAGGGCCATCCCCACCAGAGGAATGCACTCCAGCTAATGGTTCCTGTGAAAGCAGAAGGAAGGACAAAAACAAGAGCACACGGGGAAATGGAGATTTTTGGCCAAGTTGAAAATGACGTGGAGAGAGAATTCTGAAAGTCAGGTTCAGAGGGAGAAGTTCTTGTTTCATTTGTGAAAAACTGATATGGTACCTGGCCATGATGACTAGAAATAAAAGCAGCCAGGGGAAGAAAAGTCTAGAATAATTGAAGACATATGCCATAAAAAGAAGAGAATTCCTATGATAGAGAGAATAAAGGGGGAAAGCCATGGCAGTTTTGGGGGTACTGGAGCGTCACTGGAGAGACTGTAGCTTTTCAATATAGATGGGGAGACAGTGTCTGGAAAAGGTAGAGTTCTTGGACTGAGGAGGTGGGTGGGGCTCCCAGGTGGCTTTCACCTGGTGGCCTATCTGGAAGGATATGCAAATGTGGGGACTGAGGGAGAGAGTGGTGAGGCACCCAGGGCTGCTGTGATTGGAGGAGCACTTGGGAGGTTGGTTTGGGAAGAGCCAGCCTGGAAGCTTTGCTCAGACAGGAGTGGGGCGTCCAGCCCAGCACCTTACCTTCCACTCATCCCATAGCCCACTGGGATACTTACCAGCTGAGGGCGATCGCTCCACTGTGATTTTTTTTTTTTTTAATGTAGTAAAACTAGTCCCAGCCAGTCAGACTGGGAGCTTACTGCCTGAGCTGTTTTCCAACAAACGTTTTACTGGCAAAACCAGACATGCCCTCAGCTTTCAAAGGGCCTGTTTACATTGACTTTATTTTTTAATGCCAGCCTTCAAGTGGGAAGAGGGAGATCACTTTGAGAGACTCCAGGTGAGCAGCAAGATCCTGCCTTCCCACCACAGTGTGTGTGAGCTCTGTGTACATGAGTGCCTGTGTGTGCCTGGGAGTAGTGAATCTGCCTCTTTATATGTACATCTGTGCGTGAACCTGCCTCTGGGCACACGTGTGCCTGGAAGTGAGCCTGCCTGTGTATACACATATGTCTATGTGTACACCTGTGTACGAGCCTACCTCTGTGAACACATGTGTCTGTGTGCCTGGGAGTAGTGAGCCTGCCTCTGTGAACACGTGTGTCTGTGTGCCTATAAGTGAGCCTGCCTCTGTGAACACATGTGTCTGTATGTACTTGTGAGTGAGCCTGTGTGCATGTGTGTTTGTGTACATGCTTTTGCACATGCCCACCCTGGTCCCAGATATGACTGACAGACCTGATCACTTGTGTGGGGCAGGACTCTGAGTCATAGGCTTGTTGTTTGAAAGTTTCTGTGTGTTTATTGTAAAGAAGGTAAATGATTGTGGGATTTTCTGGATTGGAGGGCAGGGGACATTTACTATCAACAGAAATAGGACAAGGAGATATAAAGGTTCTGAGCTCCAAAATGTGTCTGGTGTCAGACAACAGTAGAAGAAAGAGGGGAGAAGTCAGCTTCAGGGCTTTCTGTCCAGAGGGAAACTGGGAATCTTTGTGGGAACTACAGCTTGGAGAACCGGCCTTTGGTAAGAGTGCCAGTTAGCAGAACTCTGAGATAACTTCAGACGGGACTCAATCATTTAATCAGCTCTCCTTTTCAGTCATTCTTGAATCCCTTCGAAGATGACAGACGGACTCGCACAAGTTGGAAAGGAGAACTTGAGTGAAGCATCAGGAAGAGGCCAAGTCTCTGGTCCATGTCCACAGTTCCAGCGAAGTTTCATGCAGAGAGTAATGTTGCTGGGGAAGCTGCCTAAAAGTTTTGTCTTCCATCATGAAAAAAGCCCCAAAGTTGCTGCTCTCCTTGGCATTGACAAGGAAGCCAAAACCATGAAGCCCCTTCCGGAGGGAGACTTGGACCACTGCCTGCTAAGTAAGGTAAGGCATGTGCCTCTGGTAGGCATGCTCTCCTCACCAACCCCACCCCACCTGCTCTGGTCAAATAGGGTTCCCTTGCTTCTGAATATACATCGGCTGCTCCACAGGAGATAAGGACCTCCTCCTACAGTGTGCTGAATCCTATAGTTCAGTCCTGTCTCCAAGGTTCCAGAGTCCAGAAGTGTGCCGGCTGGAGGACAGGACGTCACTGTGCTGTGTGGTCAGTGAGCCTGTTGGAGCCTCAGGTTTCTTCCTCATAAAATGAGGGTGGTGATATTATCCTGAATGGGGTCAAAGAGCAAGTGGGCATGGGTGCAGTGGCAAGCCCTGGCATTGGGAAGGTGGAGGTGGACCAGCAATATATCTATATATACATATATATGTATATATATATATGTATATCAAGTTCAAGGCCAGACTGCTTCAAAAAAATTTTAAAAAGGAGGAAAGAAAGCAGAAAAAGATCACATAAACTTAGGTCAAAACTTTTTTAAAAGCCGGGAGTGGTGGTGCAAGGCTTTAATCCAGCACTCGGGAGGCAGAGGTAGGAGGATCACCATGAGTTCAAGGCCACCCTGAGACTACATAGTGAATTCCAGGTCAGCCTGGACTAGAGCGAGACCCTACCTCGAAAAAACAAAAAACATAAAACAAAAACAAAAAAAAAAACTTAAAAAAAAACTGTGTTAGTTTTAAAACCCATAATTTGATTTAAGCATATATTAAGAGGCATTTGATTTCTTCTCTATTCAACCCTAGGCTCTTAGTTTTAAAATTTGAAAGAACCTTAAGAATTGTCTAATTTAATCCTTTCCATTTGCACATGAAACCACGAAGTCATATGTTAATGTTTAAACCAGAAGCTTTCTGCTAAGAGTTAGGGACCAGTCTTCAATCTTCATACCTTTACAGGTAAACAAAGCAAAGATCACTATCAGGGTGATAAGTAACTACTCCTTTTAGGCAAAACCATTAAGGACATAAGGAGGAAGGCCTGTATTGTTAAAATTATAGTCAAAATGATTTCCTTTGGGGGGACTAAACAGAAAGAGTATTGGATGGCATCTTCCCAGGATCCTGTATTTTCTGAAAAACCTCTGAAGTTTACAGCTTGCTGGTCAGGTGACCTCACCTGCTCATTGCTTCCTTCTGCGTCCATCCTCATCAGCGGAACTTCTCAGCAGTGTCCTGAGAGCAATCCAGACTCTGCACATGTTTCATTTGGTCCGCAGGACATTTTAAAAAATTTTCAAAACTTTTACAAACATTTTAAAAACAGTGGGATTTTCACATAGAAACTCAGCACACAAGCCCTCCTTTCCCACCTGGAATGGGTGGGTTCTGTTAGAACATGTGCTGTCCAGTTCCCAGGAGACTGAAGTCCCCCCCCACACACTCTGATGCCTGTCCCCCTCAACTGTACCCTCTCTTGTGTGTCTTGTCCCTTTGGGGGTGTCCAAGTCTCCACTTCTGCCCCACAAATAACTGTGCCCTGAGCAGTTCTTGGCTCCAAGTCCTCCTCTCATATTTATCCCTCACGCTCAGTATTCCCCTGACACAAGACATTTTGACCTTTTTGGGAATGCCTATTATAATTATAACTGATACCATTCATTAATGGTATCAGTTATAATTATATGAATGAATAATAATAATGAATAATCTATTCATTGTATATCAGCTCCTGACATTTTCCTTGTTGTTACTTTGGCTGGTGACTTAAGTCTTATATCATTGTTCTTCTTCTTATACGTGTGTGTGTG